>JANAVB010030220.1:47315085-47384570 GCA_029216955.1 Iris pallida | reverse complement strand
TCTCGAACGAAAGCTAGATAGCCTTCGTACCCGGAATACAGCATCCGTCGAGCAGATATTACGGAGATCACCATGCAGGTCAGCGACGCCTCACCACACGAGTAGCAAAATTCAGGCACTCCAGGTATCCGGAATGTGACCCTCTTTCAGTGCAGTCTATGGTTGCGTTGCACGAACCGAGCCAATCCATCCCCAGAATGATGTCGTAGTCCTTAATATTTAGAACTATCGCATCGAGACTGACCTTTTGACCACCTATACAGATGATTCCGTCTCCGCAGACTAAATTTGCAAGTAGTGGCATGTCCGACGGTACGTTAACAGTGAGATCGAGGTCCAGTGGTGTCAAGAAAAATTTGTGCTCGGCGACAAAGTTCGCCGATATAAAACTATACGTGGCACCTGAATCAAACAATACACGAGCAGGTTTATTATTGAATTGCAGTATACCTGTCATGACTGTATCAGATACAAATACTTCGTTCCGAGTCATGGCGTAGACGCGGCCCTGAGCATTGGGGCGACGGTCTTTGCCATTCTGTTGTGCCGTCGGTGGAGCCCGAGGTGCTTGGCCTCGGTTTTGTTGATGTTGCGGGGGGCGTTGGTTCGGCGTAGCTTCCGGGCAGTCCCTTGCGAAGTGATCTGTTTTGCCACACGCGAAACATGTTTTGTGCTTTAAGCGGCACTCAGTGTCCAGTGCCCGTTCTTATGGCAGAAATTGCAGACCATCCGATCCTTCGTTTGGTTGCCGCGATATTGATGCTTGTGCGCGTTGTTGCCATCCCGCATTACTATGACGTTTGTTATTAGGGTGAACAGCGCCGGTAGTAGTTGTTTGCAAAAACAAAAATGTTCTTTTTATTTCACAAACTTTGTAAAAAGATTATAATTGAATTTTGGGAAAGTACAACTATAGGAATCCGATCTGAAGACGATCGCTTTATCCCTTAGACGATGTGAACTTTGAAGACGGTAGCCTCTGAAGAATGCAGCAGCACTTGGGCAAGAACTCCTGATTCTCTGATGATCTTGAATGATCTGATCTTGATAATGAAGGACTTGAAACTCTATTTATAGAGTTCTGGAAAATAACTAATTAGTAGTTATTTCTGGATTACGTAGGCTAGATTGCGCAGGCACTGGACTGCGCACACTACCAGTTGCGCTGGCAGTTACTCGATCGTGGGCCAACTATATTAGACGCGTGGCATTGTTTGATTGAAATACGCATGGTCGTGTACAGAAAGCTGCCACGTGGTGAGCAATTGATGGCATGTAGGCCACGTATAAAATGTCAGTTATCTTGATGGATTGCGCCACTTGAACTATGCTAGCTTCAAACTGCGCTGGAATCAAACTGCGCTGACGAGAATCTGGCAGACTGTGCTTCGGTTGGGCTGTCATACTGCACTGGCTGTACAGCTGTCCTCGAGCGCTATGCTGCACAAGAAACGAAAGGACTCCTCGTTTATCGGGCTGTCAGTTGTCAGAAGATCGAATTTTTGTCAGGTAATGATGACGTTGCCACGTCAGCTAGCACGCTTGGATGTTAGCGCGGTTTGGCCTTGCGCAGTTGATTTGTTGTGCAGTCTGTTTCCTGTGCAGTTCATTTGAAGGATGCGCAATTTGATTTTCATTACTTTTTTGATGGGTGCAACTTGATTTTTAGGACCTACAAGACCCCCTTCAAAGTTTTCGAAATTTGAAAATATTCAAAGTTTCGAAATACTTTGAATTTTGAATTTAAAATCAAGTTGCGCAAGTGGCGCTTTGACTGCGCGTTTGGAGGAATCAGCTCCGACTTTTGTGGCACAATCTGAGGTGACTGTTATATTTCTGAAAACTATAAATAGTTTCCATTCTCATTCTGTCAAGCTTTACTTGCTTTCGATTTTCTGAAGAGATAAAAGCTTCCCTCCTACTCCGACTTCCTTCTTCTTCTTCCCGCCGTCGATTGCAATGGCACCCAAGCGTACAGCTACTGAGAAGGGCAAGGCCCCCGCCGAGACCTCGACTCGGGTTGTGCCCCGAATCTCTCGTCATGAAATTGGCCACCCAGCGCTGCAAGGTAGATGACAAACTCGATCGAAACCCCTTTTTAGGGTTCTTGACATTTTCGAACCTTCATACCTCTCTCTTTTTAGAGATTGATGGTATTGCGCCTCCCTGTTTAGGGTTTTGGTTGCATACACAATAGTTTTCATTTTTATGAAAACTATACTCTTGCGCAATCGGTTGGAAAGCGCTGGCAGATGTTCGGCGCAATCCATCGATTTGTGCAAGTAGGTTGAGCCAGCGCAAACTGATGCCTTGCGCAAGTGGGTTAGCGCAACATGATATCTTGTGCAAGTGGATATGTTGGCGCAATTGGATACTTTGCGCATGTGGGATACATTGGCGCAATCTGATGCTTTGCACATAGCGTAATTTGATGAACTCTTTTTAAAGAAACTTTGTGATTTTGCATGTACTGATCTTTATCTCTTTATTTGATACAGTTAACCTCAGGGAAGATCCCAATTATGAGGTCTTTGTAGGGATTTTGTCTGAACCTGAATTTAAGGAGGATCTTTTCCATGTGACATATCCTCAATATGCCCTGCCATCATCTCGGCAAGCTTTCCTGATGGCTCAAGACAATGAAACTCTGCTGTGTTTGATGAACGGGCAGCCACTCCAAACTGCAGACACAGTCACTCACAAGAAGCCTTTATTTCTGTTCGGTGAGGCTTTTGACAAGAACTCTCAGCCCAGGCCTCGTATGGAACAGAGACTTTTTCAAAGGGGTGAGAAGATAATACTTCTACCGGAGATTTCCAGATGCCTTCCCCTGTCTCGTTATGCTTTTGCGAGTTATCCCAGAAGGATGGAATGGGATATAACTCCACTTCAGCAAGCCCGAACGGGGAATATTTGTGTAAAGAAGGGGCCAAACAGCAAAGACATATTCTACAGTTCCTCTGAGCGTCACAGCTCCCTACTCAGAAGACTGAAACCCGGTTGCATCCCACCGAAAAACTCTTTCCTGCTGCTACCAGTCAGAACTTCGATATTCGTAAATGAGTTTGCGAAGGTTGAGGGGAGGTATCCAGATCAAGATATTCGATTGACAGGTCTTGTGAATCCAGATAACAAGAGATGGATTTGTATAGCCAATTGGATATTGGCTCAATTTGAAGACAGGCTCAAGGAGATTGAGCTGTACCAAGCGGTGTATGCCACCGTTTATGGTTTTCTGCCTAATCCGCATCTATTTCTTGCATTGGCGGAGAGATACAACTACAGGACGGGGACTTTTATGATGCCATGCGGAGAGATCGGATTGGCTTTGCACGAGATAAAGTACATCTCCAGCCTGCCAATGGAGGGTATCCCCTATGAAGAATTTGTCCCGACCAATGATGAGTTGGACAAATTACGCCAAGAGAATGCTGAAATGGTAGCTGTGTTTGACGAGCTACTTTGCCACTATAAGATCTGCTCCTTGTACTACAAGAGTGGCACAGCTGGCACCTGTTACTCGACGAAATGGTTGCCATATCTCTTCCTCAACCATATCATAGAAAAGAAGACCAAGGAGCATGACAACTGCAAACCCACCTTCTTCAGACCACTTAGCGATAGCGAAGTGATAAAGTTGATGGAGGAGCACAGTGACATGGATATCCTGGTTGAGGATGATCTTGCATATCCTACTTTCAAGGAAGGAGATATTATTGAAAGCTACATGAGGATGGGCTACAGGCCCATGTCGAAGGAAGCCCAGCTGGCGGGTTTCCTCACTTATTGGCTTCGACGATACATCGTCCCTGGAGCCAGCACCGTCGATCGCTTTCATCGCGGCGTGCTGTTTACGGCTATCCGCTTAGTCTTTGGCTACCGGATGGATCTATTGTCAGCGATGACTTGCAGAGTGAAGGCTGGCCTCCGCCTTTTTGTCGATCAAATGCTTCGAGGAAAGGGCGAGAAAGGAAGCTTTCCTTGGCTGGAGCTACCATACACATATCTGTTCGGATGGCTGCTTTTGCACTATCCTTCACTGATGAACCCCGATATGGGGGCGGTGAGCGGCAGCTTCTTGAGGAGATTCTCCAAAAGCAAGTGGATATATACCACTTTAAGAGATTGTAGGCGCGCTCTGAATCTCAGAAAAGGATGGAACTTCTATTGTGTTCCCCCTCCAGCTGGCTACGAGCATATGTCCACCAACCTTGTCGACTCTGGGAGGGCACAGCCTCTGGGCCACACAACTTTCGACTGGTTGAAGATGATCCGGCCATCTCACTTGGTGTACCGGTTTAAAGATGAGTGCTATCTGGAGCCTTATCTCCCCAGCCGCTTTACACGCCAATTCGGCTATGACCAATTTCATATAGGCAACGTCATAACGTGCCTACAGGGAAAAGGTTACTTGATCGATGGAGCCCGGGCTTGGGCTTACTATAATGCTCGAGACACGAGGACGACGTTCTCGATACCGCTAAGGAGCGATCATGGTCCTCGTATGCTATATACATATTCACTCTTTTACACATCAGCGAATACCTTTGCTGAGAACTTCAGTCTAGTAGACAGCTTTGCGACTGCGGCCCGATTAAAGAAGGGAGCATCTGTTGTATTGGCTCCTGGTAATAATGAAGAGGATGAGCCAGTTGATGTACCGTTGGAAGCTTCGAGGGAAGCCAACTTCCCTGAAGAAGTCAACGAGATACTGTGCGTCTCCTCAAAGGTTGTCAGATCTCCAATCAAGGAGAGGAAGAAGAGGAAGGCGGACGAACCTTCTTCTCCAGTTTCTAAGAGGAAGATTGTCTTAGAATCTTTAGAAAGGGTCACTACCCGGTCGCAATCTCGGCAGCAGGCTGAGTCGACTCAAAGAGAAGAGGCGACAACTCCGACCTCTCTTCAAAGATAAGTAGATGTTGTAGATGTAGAGAGTCTGGAGAGACCTCTACACAGAAAGAAAATAGTCTTCAGAAGAAAGAAAGTAGTCACTCCTCCGAGACCTATCCTGTCATCGGTCGTGACCAGTGCTGTCGCCGGAGTCATGATGTCGTCTCCTACACCTGCCCTTAAACCCAGGCAGGAAGCTTTCAGTCCAGAGAAGAGGGACGAGGCTGTAGAGACCAGGGAGGAAATCGCGGAGACAGCAGATGAGTCTGCGAAGCCAAATAAGCCAGAAACATCTCCCAAAGTACTGCAATCTCCAATACTTGTAACATAAACCGTCCACCTTCCATCTTATCCTCGATCACTACGTGCCGAAAAAGATCAGTTAATAATTGAGGCACTGAATGACTGTGACTTCGGCCTCCACGATGATGTAGATCCAGTTGCCATAACTGATAGTGAAGAAGCACGAGAAGAGAGTGCAAGTGATGAAGATAGATCAGCAGAGGCTGTTGATGACACTCTGAATCCAGAAGAGGATGCTGATGTACATGCATTCCCAGAGAAGAATGCGGTTAAAGAAGTAGCACCAGAGGGAGCTACTATCACCCATCAAGGAGGTATTGGTATTGACTGATATTAATACCCTTCTTTTATGGATTAAATGGCTGACATCTTAATTTTTATCCATGCAGAAATTCAACTTTCTCTGATTCCTCCAATATGCACTGATATAGTACAAACAAAAGCGATAGCCAGCAGTAGCCGTCATTTATCAGGCGGCTCTGAAACGGGTAGTAGCCAGGCAGTAATGTCTGAAGCTACTTCTGCGAGGCTACAACCCATATCAGCATATGACAAACTTGTCACTGGACCCAGCAATGGTAAGATTGCCCTTACTTTTGATCCTTTTCGATAGTTGCTAATAACAGCAAACTGATGGAGTTTATTTGATTTCGCAGAGGAACATCTGGGAGGAGCAACCAGCTCTAACATGGCTCCCTTGTCCAACCTCAACTCACGTTCAAGAAGCTGAACGTCCACCTGTACAGGCATCTGCTACTTCAACTTCCATAGGAGTAGCTGCTACACCTGGTACAATAGCTACTAACAGATTTATAATTGGTTTCTTCACCAACCTTTTCTTCAATTCATTGGAACCCTTAGTAGAAAGGGTAATGGAGAAAGAAGATGTTGGTTTCATCACCGTTAGAGGTCCAACCTCTTATCTGATCAGTGCCATCCAAAATCAAGGTGATGAAGCTCAAGCTATTTATCTTGAACACATACTGAATGAGCTGGAGGAATCAGTTAAGATCTACAAAGATCTTAATCGGAGGAAAGTGGAACCCTTGGTAAATGCTGAGTTTGAGAGGATGTCTCGAGAGGCTGCAGTTACGAAAGCTGATTTTTAGGTTTTCTTGGACATTTTCGCTACCAAGTCTTCAGAGTATAACTCCCAGATAGAAATAATAGCATCTGCTGCTGGGGAGAAGGAAAAGAAAGTTGCTGAGCTGAAAGCAAAGTTCGATCGACTTCAAGAAGAGTTGAGAATTGTTCAACTTGCTCTGGAAGAAGAGACAACTCAACATCAAGCTGCAGTCCAGCAATTGGACATTCTGACCCACGAAAGAAATGAGTATGTCATGACTCATCAATCTGAAATCTCCCGCCGACTAGTAACCTTGCCGACTTTTGATGATAAATCTGGAATGGAGGAAGCTAGAAGGCGGGTGATGGATTCTCGTGAGGAGCGACTTCAAACTTTAAAGCAACAGATGGCTAGTTTGATGACCCCACCAGCTGAATAGGAAGACTTTTTGTATCTTTTATTTTGTGACATGTCTTTTTGTAATGCCTTTTAATTTTGATCAATAAAAAGACATTTTCTTTGTGGCTCTATTATTTATTGCATATCTCATTCGGATATAAATAATAGCGATAGAAAATATATTCAGAGGTCCGGGACATGATATATTTCTTGATTTAGAAAATAATTATATTCATTATATCTGCTCAGATGTAATATGGACATGGCAGAATATAATTTATTGAATATCATTATTTCAGTAGACAACTTAATCAAAAATAAATACGTGACAAGTTGCTGATATGGATGAATGGATGAATCGTCAAAATGTGTGAACGAAATGAATCGTTGGAATGAACGGATGAACCGTCAGAGGAATTAAATGAACGGGTGATCCGTCGGATGAATGGATGAACGGGTGAACCGTCAGATGAATGTAGTGAACGGGTGAACCGTCGGATAGATGGAATGAACGGATGAACCGTCGAATAGATGTAGTGAACGGGCGAACCATCGGATGAATGTAGTGAACAGGCGAACCGTTGGATGAATGTAATGAACGGGCGAACCGTTGCGAAGAACACGTCGCTTCGTTGTTTCACAAATCTTTGTCTATAAATAGAACAGAAAATTAGATAGAATGATCACTTTCACTTTTTAACATAAAGATGTCGTCTGGAGATACATCCAAGAAGGCTGAGATCGCCCTGAAGGTTGAAGCGGGCACTGAGAAACATCCAATCGAGCCGGCCCAGCCAAAACAAACAGAAGCGGGCGAAGGTTCGTCTGCACCCAAGCCGCCGAGGGATATCTTGAACTTCCTACTTGAACCAGGGACGACGGAGGAAGAAGAGGCCATGAGGATGGCTGCTTGCAAGTTCCTGGTGGGTTCGAACAAGAATGTTCTCGGCTCTTTTGCCGATTATGTTTTTGAAAAGGACGGCAGTGGTCCTCGTCCTTTCTATAAGAAGGACGATAGCGATCTTCGTCCATGATATTATGTAACATCGTTTATGATAAAATAAAATCAAACTTTATTTATGAACTGTCTGATCATATTTATATGAAATCCTTGTTATATTTATACATAGTATTTCTTAAGGAATTTGCCATTGATGGGCATCATTGCAACTCGACCGTCCAGCTCTGAAAGTTGATAGGCTCCATTTGAGAAGACTTTGCTTACGATATATGGACCTTCCCACTTTGCATCAAACTTGCCCTTGCTCATATGAGTCATGGTCATAGGATGTCTGACGGTTAGAACCACTTCTCCTTTCTGAAAAGCCCTGACCTTAACTTTGCGATTGAACGCTTTTGAGATTCGGGCTTGATATAACTCAATATGCTGTTGAGCCAATAACCTTTTCTCGTCGAGCGCTTCTAATTCTTGAAGTCGAAGAAGGTCGTTGTTCTCTGTAGTGAGCTCGTTGGCGATGGCAATCCGCAGGGATGGGATCTGAAGTTCCCGGGGTAGAATTGCTTCACAACCGTACACAAGAGAAAAGGGTGTACAGCCTGTGGGGTTGCGGACCGTAGTGCGATAGGCCCATAGACATTCTCCAAGCTTTTCACTCCAGTTTCGTTTGTTAGTAGACACAAACTTCTTAAGGAGTTTGATAATAGTCTTGTTAAATGCTTCAGCTAAACCATTAGCAGCAGGATTGTAAGTTGTCGAAGCAATATTGTCAATCTGATGATCGTCACAAAACCCGATAAACTTTTTACTGACAAACTGAGGTCCATTGTCATGAATGATTCGTCGGGGTACACCAAATCTATAGATGACATGGTGTTTGACGAAGTTGATGATGCTGCTAGTTTTGACTTCAGCTAGAGGTATAGCTTCAGTCCATTTGGAGAAGTAATCGGTTATTGCTAGTATAAACCGATGTCCTCTAGAAGAAGGAGGGTTGATAGAACCTATAATATCCATGCCCCAAGCTTCAAAAGGCCAAGAAGCAGCAGTTGGATGAAGGAATTCTGACGGTTGATGGATGAAATCCGTATGGATTTGACAGGCTCGATACTTCCTTGCATATTCGATGGCATCAGATACCATAGAGGGCCAATAGTAACCCATACGTCGGATACGATCTTATAGCTTAGGACCGGGTTGATGTGCTCCGCAGACACCATCATGAGCTTCGCGCAATACCTGCTTCGCTTCATCACCAGCAAGACAGCGCAAGAGTAAGCCATCATAAGTCCGTCGATAAAGAGTCTTGGTGGTCTGATTATAATAGAACCGGAGAGATCGTCGGCGAATACTCGTAGCCTCCTTAGGATCTTCAGGAATTATATCATGGACCACGAAATCGATGAAGGGAGCTCTCCAATCTTCACTGATAATATTGGCTTCAGTAAGATTACTGAACTCAATATTATGATTGTTTTCGATGCAGAACAATTCCCGATTAGAGACAACCACCACTTGCTGTCTTTTGATAGGGATGGCTAAGACTGCTGCAAGATTGGCCAAAGCATCTGCTTCAGTATTGCAAGCTCGGCGAACATATTCGATGAAGAAGGCTTTGAATGATGTAGCCATGTTGATTGCCGCTTCATGATAAGGTACTAGATCTTGATGACGAACTTCATAGGTTGCTCTAACCTGGTTAACAACCAGCTTGGAGTCACCATAAACTTCAAGATATTCGACGTCCAGTTGCTTAGCTAATTGAAGTCCAATGAGTAGAGCATTGTATTCTGCTACATTGTTGGAGCAAGGTTCATCCAGGGAGTAGGCTCTTTGGATAGTTGACCCGTCTGGAGAAACAAGAACAACTCCAACTCCTTCGACAATGGTACCATTTGGTCCGATTCTGGATGCTCCGTCGAAGAATAGACGCCAAGTAGGAAATTCTTCGGAGATCATATTTGATTCCAATGTCTCGTCTGGAATTTCATCATAAAACTTAGATGTCTCCGGAACAGGATGAGCTGCTAAAAAGTCAGCCAGTGCTTGACCCTTAACAGACTTTTGTGGAACATAAACCATGTCGTACTGGGCTAGCAGAATGGCCTATGTAGCCAGTCAGAAATTGAGTGTGCTAGGCTTCTTCATCAGTACCCGAAGAGAATTAACTCGGGATATGACATGAATAGTTTAGCCAATGACGTAATGCCTCGTCTTTTGAACAGCAGACATAAGAGCTAAGCATTCTTTTTCGACCGGACTATAACGGTGTTCGGCACCAATCATAGTACGACTGAGATAATAGATGGCTTGTTCATGACCTTCTTTATTCTTTTGGGCAAGTAAAGCACCCAATGAATGATCCATAGCACGGATATACATTAAGAATGGTATGCTGAGATTGGTGGCACCAAGACTGGTGGGTTCATGAGATATCGCTTTATGTCATCGAATGCTTGTTGACATTCTTCAGTCCAAATAAAAGATATACCCTTCTTTATTAGCTGAGTAAATGGTCTGCAGCGTCTAGACAGATTCGAAATGAACCTCCTGATGTACGCAAGTCGACCTTGGAATCCTCGTAGCTTTTTTAGGTTACGTGGAGGATGCATCTCTTGAATGACTTTGATCTTCTCGGGATCTACGTGTATACCCTTAGAGGTAATGACGAAGCCGAGAAATTTACCACTAGAGACACCCAAGAATGACTTGATGGGATTCATTTTGAGTTGATGTTGGCGCATGAGAATGAAGATAGTTCTTAAATCCTGGATGTGATCTTTCTTTAGACGACTCTTGACGGCAATATCGTCGACATAACATTCAACAGTCTTACGAAGATGATCTAAAAAAATGGTACTCGTAGCTCGTTGGTAAGTCGCACCCGCATTCTTGAGACCAAATGGCATCACGGTATAGCAGTAGACTCCGCGAGGAGTGCGAAAAGAAGTGTATTTTTCATCTTCAGGATTCATCTGAATCTGATTGTATCCAGAGAATCCATCCATGAAGGATATTCGCTCGAACCCACAGGTGTTGTCAATCATGACGTCTGTGATAGAGAGAGAAAACTCATCTTTTGGACAGGCTTCATTAAGATCCTGGAAGTCGATACAAACTCAAACTTTACCAGTTTTCTTCAAGACTGGGACAACGTTGGCTACCCAATCAGGATGTTATTCTTCTCGGATAAAGCCACAAGCTATAAGCTTTTTGACTTCATCATCAATAACGTCCATCATTTCTGGCTTGAATCGCCTTTAATGTTGTTTGACTGGCTTTGCATTAGGCAAGATATTCAATTTATGAGTAGCAACTTTGGGATCTAAACCTGGCATGTCTTCATAACTCCAAGCAAAGATATCAATATATTCTCGAATAAGAAGAATTAATTCTTTCTTATCTGCCTCTGGAAGGTTCTTGCTGATGAATATTGGACGAGGCGACCCGCTTTCTCCTACGTCAATTTGAACTAATTGATCTTCGCTAGGAGGTTCTCGTTGTTCGAATCGGAGTTCCCATTAGGTATCCATTCGTTGAGCCCAAGGATCTGTTTCGGGACTTTCTTTGGTATCCTCGTCATAGCCTTCTAGAAGTTCAGCGGAGACCATATTGGAAGATACAATCAGTCGATGAATTTGACCAATACTGGTATCAGAATCCCATGATCTGGAATCAGAAGTTAGAGCGCTCCTCACTATCGGATTCGAAGACTGCTGGGGATAAGATGGGAGATGAAGTATATCCGAGACCTCTTTTCGTTCTGCTGTAGTACATCTCTGATTTTCCTTTCGGAACAGCCATACGGATAGGAGTTCTTCTACCCTTACCGTAGTTGAGGCCATTTTGAAGTCATAACCCATCTTTCGGATGATATCTTTTGATTGTTGACTGTAACGACGAAGTTGGAGACGTCCTGTATCGTTACTTTTGCTATCATCCGTATAGCTAAATTTTTGTTCTGGTCCTTTACTAAAAAGTATTGGACTTTTGCCTCTTTTTTGAGAAGGGACAACAAAGTATGAATCACCTGGGTGTTCGAGTAAGATCTCTGTTTGAAGAGACTGTACGACTCCCATTGTAAATGACTGAAAGCTATCTAACATATCCAAATAGCACTTAGCATGATAAATAACATCAGTATACTGGAAAGGAGATGCTTTTTCATTGATTTGTATATCTGTATTTACAACAGGACCTTTAGCCTTAACAGACTTGGTCAGATTGATTACAAGAGGGGGAGAAGAAGAACGTAGAGGAGGATTGGACTTGTTACGACGAAGGTCGATAACAAGTGGCTCAGAGGAGGTGAGCTTCCTTTTATCATTGTTATGAGATAAATCAATAACAAGTGGCTCAGAAGAGGTGAGCTGTCTTTTATCCTTGTTACGACGTAGGTCGATAACAAGTGGCTCAGAAGAGGTGAGCTCCCTTTGATCTTGACCACCATCAGTTGGTTGCTTCTGGACTGGCAAGTGAATAGCCAGTGGTTTGGAGGACTGAGGATAAGAAATACGTCCTTTAACAGGTATGATAAGGGTGTCATTGGGCCTGCTTCTTGTTCTTCTTCAGTGTCCAGAGCCAGTACTACCTTCATGAACTCATCTTTATACATGCGAGCATCGTTACAATATGCTTCAACACCTTTGAAAGGATAGATATCCGCAACCTCTTTTTGAACCTCTCCATTGTCATCAACATATTTGAAACATTGATGGAGAGTCGAAGGAACAATGTTGTGTTCGTGAAGAAATGGTCTCCCCAAAAGAGCATTGTAAGAGCAACCATGGTTGTCTATGATGTAGAAGGTCACCTTTGTGCGAAGATTGCCTATTTGGAGTTTTAGGCGAATCTTGCCCAGAGGCTCACTTCTTCCTTGGTTGAACCCTAGAATGGTGGTGATTGTGCCAGAAAGACTATGTACTGGGATCTTCAGTGCATCTAGCATTGTTTTTGGCATGATGCTGAGTGCTGACCCTGGATCTATCAGAATACGATCGACTTTCATCGAGTCGACATATCCTGTATAGTATAGAGGACGGTCATGCCTATTGTCTTCTAACAGCATATTATCCTGTGTGAAGGTAATGTTTGGAACTCCAACACACTGTGACAATGGAGGCAAGAGACAGGCTCTGCTTTTGGCTTCTTTAGAAGGGTTAGGCAAGTTTTTACCTGCATTAGAGCTTCACTCAAAGTTTTTCGAGTCTCTTTAGAAAGGCGCAAGAGCTCGAAGATTGACAGCCTGGCCGGTGTATTGGCTAGTTGAGCCAAGATATCAAAGTTGTATGGCTTCTCAAGTCCAAAAGGAGATGACTTCTTCAAAGGCTTGTCGAAGCGGACTTGTTGTTTGCCTTTGTCGGCTGTCGTAGGAGTAGGTTCTACAACTGGTGAAGACACAGCAGGGATACCCTCAGTAGAAGCAGGTTGTACTGGAGCAGACTCAGAAGAAGAAGCAGGGTTTTCAAGATTCTCGGGAAGTTCCCGTAAATAGGCTTTCCCTGACCTGGTGCCCAGCAGGATTTCCTCTTCAACTATGGGGTCAAAAGACACCATATTGCAGATCTTTGTTCTGCCCTTGGAGCGATCTCTTTGCTTAGAAGGAGCCTCGAAGTCAGCAACAAGGTCCGGGTGGATCCACATAATTTTGCCGTTATCAAGAGATAGGGAAACGAGACCTTCACTCCGTGGAGGAGGGAGATTCTCGATCTCAAGGGTGGCCTTGGGAATAGGGATGACACCATGCTGTACCATCTGTGGAGGGAAGTTACAGAACTGTACTGAGACCATGTTCGCGGTAACAGTCTTCTCATCTTGTTGAAGAGTGACAACACCAGCGTTGACTAGCTATTGAATCTTGCCTTTAAGCACATAACATGCTCGAGTGGGATGCCCAATGAACCTGTGATAAACACAATATTTGGGATGATCAGTCTTACCGACCTCATCAGGCTTCTTCGGGTCTGGGAGTTGGAGCCTATTGCTTTTGATCAAGCAATCAAAGATGCTCATGGTGTCGTTCTCGTCAAAGGAGTACTCTACTTTTGGACGAGGTTCCCTTGGTGGAGGTGCAGAAGGAGTAGAAGTAGACGTAGGTGGAGCTACGTTGACAGCCAGAGATTATTTGCTCTTCAAATTGATGTTCAAAGTCTCTTTTCCCTTGCGGTTGTTCTGACGATTACCGCTACTAGATGTAGGGTGTTCATCGCGGTCGAGGTTAGACATGTGTACCCCTAACTGTTTGAACTTGTCAGCGCTAACTTCAGCTGCTTTAATATTGACAATGAATGATAGCCAGTCTTGAAATTGAGTTGACCCCGTCCACATGCTGATAATAGGCAAAAGATTTACCTTACAGGTATCTATAGTGACAACAGTCGGAGTTCCAGGAGGCATCTTTAATGCTTCTCGACGGAATCTTTCAATAAAACTCTCAGCGGTTTCATTATATCTTTGTTTGATCTTGTTGAGGGCCGACATGGTCATGTCGTTGATTCTCTCGTAGAATCGCTCCAAAAAGATTTGTTTAAGACCCGAGAAAGAAGTGATACAGCCATCAGACAAGCTTCTGTACCAATCATATGCCACACCGGCTAAACAGCCGACGAATACCCTAGTAAAAAGAGCGTCATTTGGCTGAAGTTGAACAATCATTACCTCAAAGTGGTTAATGAACTGACTCGGAGAAGTGCTGCCGTCAAACAGCAAAATTGTAGGAATCTTGTACTTTAGAGGAAATGGGACTTCCTTCCATTCAACCGGATAGGGTTGTTTGATCCCCAATCTCTGTAAATTGTCCTTCTCTTTAAAGGCCTCGAATTGAGTGTGCAAGAGTTTGACAGCTTCATTAGCATCCTCCGATAATGAAGAAGGAGCAGGCTGAATTATAGTGTTAGGGGGAGGAACAGCGTGGTAAGCACTACCCCCAGCTCCTGACTGACTGGGTATGGGTTAAATTTGTACAGGAGGTATTTGAGGAGATACTACCCCCAGCCCTGTATTGATAGGCGCCGACAATGCTATAATCTTAGGATTTACAGCAGGTACGGTCGGGGGTACTATATGTTGAGCCACGATGATAGAATGCATACTTGCGACCATTTCAGCCATGGTCTTCAGCTTGTCCTCCAGTGCAGCTATTTGTTGTTCTTGATTTGCTGAACTAGAAGCATCTGGGTCTTCAGTGACAACATAAGCTGTCACTTCTCTAGGTACAGTAGAAGATACTGTCTGTTTAGAACTTTCGCTGTATGCATCATAATCAGAGAAGGAATCATCTCTTGAATGAGAAGTAGGAAGATGACCATAAGGATCTTGGAGAAGATTCCTTTGACCGATTGTATCTCGGCTTCGGGACCGGGTGTGTCGAAATACTCCTTCAGAAGATTCTTGGAGTAAATCTAAGTACCGCTGGCTGGGTTTACGGGGCTTGCCGTGTTTGGAGCACTTTCTACCCCCAGTGTCTTGAGAAGCCATGTTGACGAAAGCATACAACACTTCGTCTTCATCTTCTGACATTGGTTCCGAAGTTGCAAAATTTAGACGATCGAAGACAGATCGTTTTATTGTCTGGCAACAGCACTTGATGACAACCTTATGATTACAATGGTGTTCAAGTGGTGGAACTGGAGGTGCTGAAATATTGTCCCGCTTTTGCTTGAGGGACTCTCGGAGGTCAGGAATAATGACGGGACGAGAAGAAGTCTGAGGGATATGTTCTTTGACCACATTCGGAACATGGTTCCGGTTCTTCAGATATTTTATCCCGTGAGTATACAGGGACGTACTTACTTCGTTAGCATAGGTGTCAGGATTTTTTATCTTGGAAGTTTGCCTCTGATGCAGGTTCATTTTCGGCGTTGGCTGCTTGCGTTTCGCCGAAGTTAATGCAGACCGAGGTCGATTGAGATAATCCCGTAGATCAACAAACTCACCCCCAGGGGTTTCTGTCTGAGATACCAGTAATTTTCCTTGCTGTGAGCGGGATATCCGGAGAGTTGGGAGATCTTGGAATTCTGCTACCGGAGTAGGCAGAATACCTCTTTGATCAGTACATTTCCCTTTGGCAAGAAGAGAATAACTCTTGTTTGAGGGAGTCTTTGTACTGATTGGTGCCGAGGCACGTTCAGATTGATCTTTCGAGGTAAAAACTGGGGAAGACTGAGAAAAGACCAAAGGACCTTTTCTCTTGTTTTGTGAGGAAGGGTTGGCTAAAAAGTGTTTTCCTCTGTTGTCTTCTAAGTCATGGAACGAGGAAGTTTGAGAAAAGACCAACGGGCCTTTTCCTTTATTCTGAGGAGGAGGAGGCATAGTCAACAGACTACCCCCAGTGGATTGTACTGGAGCAACAGGGTGCTTGGGAAGAGGAGCAGAGTTTTTCCCCTTGCTGTGAGAAGAAGGGAGATTAGCCAAAGGGCTACCCCTATTAGACTGCGCTGGAACAGCTTGCGCAGAGGTTGAAGTGGCAATAGGCGCATTGGCTGATTGCGTATGGAAAGCTTTGACAGATGGCCTTTTGGCCACAGAAACTGTAGTTTGCGCAGCAAGAGTTCTGGCTTCAGTGGATTGCACAGGAGGAAAGGAGGTCACCAACTGCGCCAGGGGGAGAGGAGTCTTGGACTTTGCCATAGCAGCATAGGAAGTGGCTTGCGCGGCAGCAAGAGGAGCAGTACACTGCACAAGAGCTCTGGCTTGCGCTTTGGTAGCGCAGGTGGTGTTTTGTGCAGGAACAGAAGTGGCCAGTAGCTCCTTAGCAGCAGAGACAGCAGGTTGCGCAGATGATTGCGCAGAGGACTGCGCAGAGGACTTTAGAGTCCACACTGAATGAACCTTGCACTTGGCAGAGGTTGCAGTGCGACGAGTAGCCCCGGAGTTGATTATCGCCCCGTAGGCAGTCTGGTTGACCTTCACAACCAGCGTCTTCTGCGTCTTTCCGATAGACGCAACGTCACATTGAGTTGTCACTTCCTCGTCGGAAGAGAAAGTCGTCCCCAGCTGAGTCGCCATTTTGTTTGCAAAAACAAAAGTGTTCTTTTTATTTCACAAACTTTGTAAAAAGATTACAATTGAATTCTAGAAAAGTACAACTATAGGAATCCGATCTGAAGACGATCGCTTTATCCCTTGGACGATGTAAACTTTGAAGACGGTAGCCTCTGAAGAATGCAGCAGCACTTAGGCAAGAACTCCTGATTTCTCTGATGATCTTGAATGATCTGATCTTGATAATGAAGGACTTGAAACTCTATTTATAGAGTTCTGGAAAATAACTAATTAATAGTTATTTCTGGATTGCGCAGGCTGGATTACGCAGGCACTGGACTGCGCAGACTACCAGTTGCGCTAGCAGTTACTCGATCATGGGCCAACTGTATTAGACGCGTGGCATTATTTGATTGAAATGCGCATGGTCGTGTACAGGAAGCTGCCACATGGTGAGCAATTGATGGCATGTAGGCCACGTATAAAATGTCAGTTATCTTAATGGATTGTGCCACTTGAACTGTGCTAGCTTCAAACTGCGCTGGGATCAAACTGTGCTGACGAGAATCTGGCAGACTGCGCTTCGATTGGGCTGTCATACTGTGCTGGCTGTACAGCTGTCCTCGAGCGCTGTGCTGCACAAGAAACGAAAGGACTCCTCGTTTATCGGGCTGTCAGTTGTCAGAAGATCAGATTTTTGTCAGGTAATGATGACGTTGCCACGTCAGCTAGCGCGCTTGGATGTTAGCGCGGTTTGGCCTTGCGCAGTTAATTTGTTGCACAGTCTGTCTCCTGTGCAGTTTATTTGAAGGGTGCGCAATTTGATTTTCATTGCTTTTTTTGATGGGTGCAACTTGATTTTTAGGACCTACAGTAGTAGGAGGATACTCGGACTCCAGACGGAGGGCATGGTTGAGTGCCTCGCCCATGGTTTTGTATTTCGGTACCGAGACATGAGCACGGATAGTGGAACGCTGGCCCACTACAAATTATTTTGTTCGACTTGTAGTGGTAGGTAGATAATCTCCAGCAAACTTGGCCAGTTTGTTGAATTTGGCCGCATATTGCCGTACAGTCATATTCCCTTGCGTCAACTGCATAAACTCGTTTTCTTTTTCCTGTCGCACGGCTGCAGAAAGATATTCAGTCTCGAACGCATTTCTGAATATCGTCCATGAGATCACCGCCGTCTCGTCTTCACGTCGAATAGCCCGCTTCTGCACAGCCCACCAATCGTGCGCGTTCATTCGAAGTAGAAGTTGAGCACACGCGACTTTCTTCGAGTCCTCGACACCCAGAAGCTCGAACTTGTCTTCCAGCTCCTCCAACCAGTCGATCGCCACGGAGGGATCTTCTGTTCCGTTGAAGGAAGTACGGTAGCTTTTCGTGAATTTTGACACGTCGAAGTTAGAAATTCTCGGTACTGCAGGTGAGTGCACGGGCGCCTCTGGTTTGACTTCGTTGGATCGAACCGCAGGCTAGGTCACGGCAGGCGTCATCGTTAAATTGTTGTTGTTGCCCACGACCGACTGTACGATTTGCTGGAGGGTATTCAGCTGCTGTTGCTGCAACTTGAATTGAGCCTCGAACCGATTCTTAAATTAGATCTGACGAGCCTCCGCTTGCTGACGATGGAGCTCGTTTTGACGTTGCTGCATTTCAAGTATTTTGCAGCATACGTTGAATCGGGTCGTCGGAAGGTCCGGCTACAGTAGGCGTCATTCCCGTTGGGTTGACGGAATGCTCGGGTTTAGAAGCACTCGAGCCGCTGGAAGCGCTCGTCTCGTCTTCCGCCTGAGCTCCCATAACTGCAGGGAAAAGGAAAGGCAACTCTCATTAGTTTCAGAAAATGTCCTAGGTTCAGCGTATGGAACAACTCTTCTCATCGACATGAGGTCAACGGTTGGAGAGTAGAACTCGCCACTGGAGGCCAAGGACGTAAAGTCGTGCTCTGATACCATTATGTCACGCCCCGATTCCGTCGAATCGATAGTCGTCCCCCGGGCGTGATACCGTGCGAACCTAATTTGCGATCGCACAAGGCATAGTCATAAGGTAATCCAAGACACGAGATCTAAGAGAGTACGCAGACAAATTGATTCACGCAATAAGTAAAGGAAACTTGATCTTTATTGATAATGAACATCTTTTACAGACTCCGATACAAGACTCATTGCCGCACGGGCTACAACATGACTCGATTACAAAAGAGTACCGATGAGATAGCCGTTCCATACATTGTACACATCCCTCAATATACAACAAGTACTCTAGTGACCTGGATGGGTGGGACGCTGAGTCATCTTCCTTTGGACTGTCGAGAGCCTTCAAAAGTGAAGTCGCAGAGAAAGTCTTCGACGTACGGCCGAAGCTTCAAAAGTCACGAACGTCACCGGGCTAGTTGGCGCGTCCTTCCTGGTTTGCGGGACCTGCAAAGAGCGAGGATCAGTACCAACACATGTACTGGCGAATGGCTAATTAAAATCCAAGCTCTGCATTTGATTCAAGAAGTTTTGTAAACATGTTAGCTAGCTATTTCAATGATCTTTCTAACCATCCTGCTCGATTTGCATGTTAACATGTTTTGAGGCAAGCATATGAAATTGTATAACATTAAGCAACTATCATATTCATCCCGTGTCCCGTACACTTGTCAGTGAAAAGGGGTGTGAAGGCTACTGGCAATGTCAAGCCATCGCGGACTATAGCTGGGTTAGACGGCGACCCTTTCGCGTCGGGTAGCAAGCCCTGCGCGAAAGTTCCCGCCTAACTCGGGCTGATGAAGGGCTGCGCTTGCTATAAACTCGTTCCTCCCGGGCCGAATCGGTCCCTTGGCCTAGGCAACCGTTCGAGAAAACTACACCTTATCGACAAGTTGTCCAATGACCGTTTTGCTTACTTAGCCGTATCGTTGCGATAAACGTTAATCGATTCATTCTTTGCTTTGCATAGGCTAAGTGGATTTACATAAGAACATGTTTTCCATTTCCAATACCAGCAGTTGATAACAAGTGTTTCGTGAAGAATCGTGCTACTATTTCTTTGATTCTACACTATTATGACAAGCATTCATTTTACTTCACATATTGAGTTTTTGAAGTAGAGGGACGAGGCGAAGGAGGTCAGCCACTCGCCTTAGCCTTGCTTCAAGCGAGCGACCGGTTGGCTGTGCTGATGTCGCCTACGCGATCACCTGCAATCGCATAAGCAACAGATTAGAACACTGTATAATTCAAGGATATTCGATATGAATGCGAAGCTCGAAAATGCGTCACAAAAACCCATCAAAAACATTCACGGAAAACGTATTCACGAAAACCAAAGCTAAAGCCAAATCAAGTGCGGCATGAAAACCAGAGCAATGGGAGGTCTCTCCCGACTCAGCCGCAGAGCCAATCCTCGAGGCGTAACCCGCTGAATATGGGACTTGGTTCCGAAGAAGCCATTCCATAACGTGGAATGGATCTTAATTCAACCGTTCCCGTTCGATCGACTCGGCCGATTCTGACCTATCGGTCCCGACCGAATCGATAGCGACAGTGTTCCTTTCTCGCGCACCCCGTGGACGAAAATGGGGCACGATGTAGGGACGGGGCACTACACCTATGACTTAGGCAAGTTCATAGTTTTGTGTCGAAGACCAACTTTCCTTCTCCCAAGCCACGGGACGAAGTACCGAGTGTCATTTTCAAAGCACGCCATGCACCAACTCTAAGCCGACCGTTGGACCTTTCCATATTATAACTCATTTCGACCTGTCGGGATTATTCCCTTAGTTATGTGGATTCGTATCTTTTATTATCAAGCCTACTTGTGCAAGTTGAAAACATACGATTATTTATGTGAAGGCTAAGATGAGGCAAGTTTACCGAAACTGTCACCTCTGTTTTCCGTATACGTATTTCCAGTATACGTGTACAGGATCATGTCTAGTATTTTTACTTGTCTTGTCTTGCTAGCTAATTCTTGGTTTAATCCTGTTTAGATTCATCATGGCATGTCATGGTTTAACTTGGTTTATTTTGGGTTGGCTTGGTTTATTTTATGGTTCAACATATTAACCCCCCCCCCCCACCTACTACCATCTCCATTTATAAACCCCTTTCTCTCTCATCTTTACTCTTCATTTATTACTTCTTCTTCTTCCTCCATTACTTTTCCACCTACCAAGAGAAGCTTAGGCAAGTGCAACTTGCTTCATGGATGAACTCTATTTTTATTGTTTCATCTTCTTCCTCACAAGATTCTAAGACACTTTAGTACTTAGCATTTTCAATTTCTATGGTTAATTTCTTGTAGATCTAGCTTTGATGCATTTTCAAATTTCATGAGTTTTGATCTATCAAACTTGCATATTTTTGAAAACCAATGGTTCCATGTTGTAGAGAACTTCATTTTACCCTAAATTGATTTATGGGAGTCTGGATTTGGGCTCATTTGTAGATTGGATGGAGCATGGAAGCCATGGTGTTTTCTATGAACTTCTCCTTGGTTGGAGTTGATGCAAGTGCTGACTTGTATTTTGAGCCGCATAAGACCATTCTGGCCGCATGAGACTATTCTGGCCGCATGGGACTAATCTGGCCGCATGAGACCATTCTGGCCGCATGGGACTAATCTGGCCGTATAAGACCATTCTGGCCGTATGGGACCAATTGGGCCGCATGGGACCAATCAGCTGGCCGCATGGGACTAATCTGGCCGCATAGGACTATTTTGAGCCGCATAAGACCATTCTGGCCGCATGAGACCAATTGGGCCGTATGGACCAATCAGCTGGCCGCATGGGACTAATCTGGCCGCATGGGACTATTTTGAGCCGCATAAGACCATTCTGGCCGCATGAGACCAATTGGGCCGCATGGGACCAATCAGCTGGCCGCATGGGACTAATCTGGCCGCATGGGACTATTTTGAGCCGCATAAGACCATTCTGGCCGCATGAGGCCAATTGGGCCATATGGGACCAATCAGCTGGCCGCATGGGACCACTCTGGGCCGCATGACAATTCATGTGCCCTGGTCGCATAGCCTTCCATCAGCCCCTTGTATTCTTTGCCATGTTAGTGGTCACATGACAACATATGATATATGGCTTAGCATGATACTATACGATAGTGGCCTGTTAAGGCGCACTCCTGACAAGTAACAAGTAACATGACATGATTGTGGCCCGTCGTGACGCACTCTTGACAAGTAAGTCTAACATGTAATCTTGAATGCTGTTGCGACGGCTACCTCGACTTACTAGTAAATTCTCATCATGACACCGTGGGTGATTGTATTGAATGTGCTTGTATAAGCTACCAGTCTTGTCTTGCATCATGTCTAGGACATGTATCCCTGGTTATCACGGTCAGAGATTCATACCGAATCTGACTAGGTTAATGACTAGATTGATCAAGTAGAGCATATAGAGAGGCATTTCGGCTATAAGCAATCCCGTTATCTGGGCGCCTTCCTTGATGGACTTGTAGCCTGCCGACGAGTAGGGCACATTTCCAGCTCACTGTCATGTGGGGCACTTTCTGAAATGATTACTATGCACACTGTCATGTGTTGCACCCAAGTCACCTAACAAGACATGATAACTCTAAGCTTGAACCTTGCGTCTGGCACTACAACAAAAAACCCTTTTAATGACGCTCGATAAGGAATTTTAATGACGGCTGATACATAAGCGTTATTAAGTTGAAAATTACCTTTTTTTCTATAACGGTTTGGGCTAATTCTGGGCTTTTTATAACGTTTATAAAATAAAGCTTTATTAATAGTTTAGAGCGGTGGCAAACTTGTAATAAACTTTCTGTAATATATTCTATCCCCTCCGATTTTACTCAGAATAACTCTCATTCTCCTTCTGCCCCCTCTTCCCTCCTCTCTCCAAACCCTAAAATTTCCCATCTCCTCCTTTCAATCTCCCACAAACCCTAACTCTAGGTCTCACTCTAAACCCTAGCTCTAGGTCTCACTCTAAGCCCTAAGCCCCCAACCCCTCCTCCTACGAACCCTAAGCCCTAAGCTCCCAACCCCTCGCTCGTCGATGGAAGCGGCGGCGGCGGGAACGAGGTGGTGGGTCGAGGTCGTCCAGGCGTTGTGGCTTCGGGTTCAGAAGATCGGGGAGGTCAGTGCTCATGATGAGTGGGACGACGCTCGGTCGAGAACAGGAAGTGGAGTCGGAGGAGGGCTCGGGAAGGCGTGGGCTCGGGATCCGGTCGGGGTTGTCCTCGGCACGGAGACACGTCGGCATCGACGCTGGATCACAAACTCCATCTAGGTATCTACTCCCTCTATTTCTTTCGGTCGGTTCTGATGGGAAATTAGGTTAATTTTTTTCTTGTAGCTATTGGATTCTTGTGAATTTAGAAACTTTGTATGTTAATTTTTTTCTTGTAGCTATTGGATTCTTGAAAATGAGATATGATGAACCTACAATTATTCATCTTCTATGTTGTTATTTCCCAATTCAACAAGCTTGTTAGCTATGCGTGTCATGTGTCCTATGTTCCCAATTCTTGGAGGGGCTCTCCCCTGTGCAATTGTAGTTGGCTGCCAAAAAGGAATCCAGTATGCAAAGTTTTTCCTATTAGTTTCAAAGTATATACAATAGTAATATGTGTGTCGCAGACTGCATTAACTCTAAAAGATCTTGTATGGAACAGTTACCTTACAACAATCAGTTAACGATAAGGGCTGCTTTTCAGCTCCCGCAATTTTACCAATTATGTCACAGTCCTGGATAACATGTTCAACAAGGAGCATAGTCTTACTATCTAAGCATGACCTAGTGATGCTCTCCACATAGTGGTGTAGGAAATTATTGAACGGATACCTGCTATCATCATGAATATCAAAGGTATTCTGCCAGAATTTCATCATGGTAAACCCTGATAAAAGGAGAAACACAACTTACTCGAAAAATAAATCCAGAACATGTTTTATGGCTCCTTGTTGGACCAACTCCTTTTCTGCAGCTTCACTACCAATTGTTAATAAAACAGAGATGAACTCCACAATCTGAAAGGATTGCATGTAAAACTGGAATTAGCACAAAGAAACAGATGACAACACTTTACACCAGGTAATAAAGCTGAAACGAAATAAATAGATTCAAAGGAAAAATAATTACTACTATCTTATACCTAAAGTAATTCAAATATACTGACCAAGATCATCAGTCAAAAATAATCCTTGCTTGCAAGTGATGACAGAAGAACCACAAAGCAAATCATGCACAGTTCCAAAATCACACTCATATTGTTGGATATGGATGCACTACATGTATTGGGAACTCTGGGGACCTGGATGCGTCCGTTGCTGCTGTAATTTCTGAAAATGGTAGTAACAGTTTGTCATTGACTTAGCCCTGTTTTATATCCCATTATCGATAATATGCAAGTCATGAAGCATTCACCTCATTTGATTATGTATGTTTTTTTTCCTTCTTCATAGATATTGTTGCCACTGCTGTGCTTTCTGGAAATAGGAATTTTGAAGGTCGAGTGCATCCCTTGACTCGAGCCAATTATCTTGCTTCACCTCCTCTGGTTGTAGCGTATGCCCTTGCTGGCTCAGTAAGTCATTTGTGCTGTTTTTTAATGTAATTTATTTTGAGATGTGGAATTGGGAATTTATAAGAACAGGCTGAATAACAGATAAATATGTATGCCTCGACCAATAATATAATTCCCTTTCAGTGATTCTCATCTTCCTCTTTTTTCAAGTTATTCTGACCAATCAGCCACTGTTAATTTTGCTTAATTGATCAAACTCTTGGCCAATACCTATACCAGTATTGTTAGCTTGTAATCCTCCTGAACATGGTCTTAGGTTGTTTATCAATAGCTGATTTTTTTTATAATTTTGTTACTTCAATAATCGATTCTTGATAGTAAATTTGAATATATTGCTGCAAGTTTTTCCATGATCATGCACATATTTTTCTTACTGACACCAAATTAAATTTGACTAGTTTTATTGTGAAACCATTATCAGGTTGACATTGATTTCGAGAAGGAACCTATTGGAATATCAAAGGATGGGAAGAGTGTATACTTTAGGGACATTTGGCCGTCAATTGAAGAAATTGCAGAGGTAGTTACTGCAAGTGTGGATAAATTTAATTTTTGGTCACATGCTATCATATCCCTCGTAATTGCATAAATTCTTTATTTCTTTCAGTATGTGACTAAGTATCTATTGATAAGAGGATAATGTTGCATGAGCAAGATTACAATATTTGCATAATGAAGTGCCTGGTTGATAACCGATTAATCCTTTTTGTAGAACACTTCACATGTTATATATCAATTCTTATAGGATCATGAAGCCACATCAGAAAGATAGGCTAACGTAGTATCAGTTTTCGAAATCGTTGATAACCTAACACTTCACATGTTACAATTTCTTGCTTTCGGGGTGATGTCGTTGATAGCCTATACAACTAAATCTTACTTTCTTCAATTTCGACTTGATTCTTTGTGCATCTTTAATTCTTTATGACCTATATTGTATCAGTTTGTTGTTTTTCTTTTGAGAATTATGATGCAATTTATGTGTTTGACAATAAACTGTAATTTTTTGCTCAACATATTTTAGAAAGATTGAAGAAATGAGGCTCAACTTTGTAAGGTAAAATGTGGCATTCAAAATAAGAATACGAGTACATTTTGTAGTAATCTTTAGTTGCCTGGTCTGGAGTAACTCTCCTTTATCCAATTGTGAGGTGATATTTTTGTGTTCTTGACCGGTCTGGATGGCTCATTGGTTGGGGAGCTTCCTAGGTACTGTTATCCCTAACTATAAGTTACATGTTGGTGCTGCTTGAGAAGTTTGATGCTGGCTGCTCAGCTTCCAATGTAATCTTTTTTAAGCTTATTCATGTTGATTTAAGAGAATGTACTGTCAAGTTTATTCATGCTTCCAATGTAATCTTTTTCTTGTTTTTTTTCAGCTTTCCTTCTTTCATATGTGGACCAATCAATTGCAAGAGACATTAAATTCAAACAAACGAGGATACTACTTTTTTCCATAAAGATTTTAGCAATTGGAGGACCTTTAGTCTCTGGTAGTCCAACAGAGCTCTGGGTGCAGGTTTTTTGGTAGTTGTAAATGTATATATGTATTTGTAAATGTATATATGTATTTGGATATTCTATTTTGAGAATGTAATGAAGATGTTGATATGTACTATATTCTGAGAAATATAATAAAAATGGTGATATATAATGTTAATTTGATTTTTAGGCCTGACAATTATATGGACTGATTTGGATATGCTAATTTGAATTGTATAAAGTGTTATAAATGTGCTGCATTGAGCCTATACATGTTATCTATTCATGACGTTTTAAAATTGTTCTGAATTGTGCACTATATATTAACTATTCATAACGCTTTTATAGAAACTATTCATGACGGTTATTTTATGACGCTTTTAAAAAACATTTATAACACCCATTTTTATGACGGTTGCTATGGAAAAAAAAAGCGTCATGGTTCGTCATTAATGACGCTTTTTAGCCATCATTAAAAGGGTTTTTTGTTGTAGTGCATGGATAACCTGGATAGTCTGCAAGGCTTGTGGCCGTAGGAATATCTCATTGCATCTTGCTAGTAAATAGGCTTGTGATAACCCTAGCTAGTTAACTATCAAGCCGTACTCTTGCTTGGCTGTGAATGATTGAATAGAGTCCCATCATGTCTAGTCTTGTCTAGACCCAGTACATGGCTATCTCTGGACATGCTTGTGTATACTTTACTTTATCGATAATTGGTTAGAGGCTAAGTTCTGTTCAGGTGAAGGGTTACAACCCCGGTCCTTGTTTGGTTTACGGGTTGTAACTTGGTTACTGGAATAGTCCTTTAGTTATCTTATCGTTTATCATCCTGTTCTCTTTAACTCATGTCTGTTATTATTTCATCTGTAACTTATGTGCTGATATATTGGTTTTAGTTCTTAAGTGAAGCCTCCTTTGTGACACTTGCTCTTCCTGGGGTCTGACCCAGCTGGTTTTGTTTGGCCAGATTTCGGAGCAGCTTTCGAGGATCTTCCAGCCTTTCTGCCAGATGGTGACCACTAGAAGGAACCCTGGCAACGAGTGGGTTTTATTTTGCTCTCCCACTCTATTGTAAAATTATTTTTTTGAGGCGTTTAGCCGCCGAGCAAGTGTTAGCTCGTATTGAATTTATATTCCTATCTGCCTACGGGCTGTAACATGATTGACAAATCCTAGGGTTGATCATGTATGACTTAAACTCTTGCTAGTCTTCGCATTTTGTATGACTAGCTTCATGATCAACTGAATATGTAATGTTTGGGACGCCTTACCTTGTATGTCTGATGATCTACCATCTTGTTATATTTACTTGCTTGCTTGAGATTGAGACACTAGGCTTGTTCTTGACCTTAAGAGACTAATGGCTTGTAGTAAACCCTCATGCATCTAGACAGTCGTGACCATATTGTGAGGTAGAATTCACTTCAATGTACGTAGCTGGCTGTGTCTGTCCCCCACTATCCAGTATTCTGGTTCTGGGGCGTGACAGCAACTACCCCACCTGTGCGAGCGATCGCCTTGACCGAGCGAGCCTTCGAGCAGCCGTTGCAAGGCTAAGGCCGAACACCGTCGGCGTTTCGATTCCTCCGATTGACTTTGCGGGACGGGGCACTACACTCTGCCAGAAGCATCACAATAAACTGAAAATCCTCCAGTCCCATCTGGAAGCGTGAGAATGGGAGCCGTCATCAATCTTTTCTTCAACTTCTCGAATGAACTCTGACACGATGTTGTCCAAGAAAACTGCACCTCCTTACGGGTCAACTGCGTCAATGGCGCTAAAATCCGAGCAAATTCTGACACAAACCGTTGGTAATAGCCGGCCAATCCTAGGAAACTTCGAACTTCTGCGACGGTGCTAAGTACTGGCCATGTCTCTATGGCCACTAGCTTCTGGGGGTCCACTTCCACTCCACCTCTGGTGATGATATGACATAAGTACGAGATACGATCCAGCCAAAACTCGCACTTACTGAACTTCGCGTACAACTGGTGCTCTCTGAGAATCTGAAGAACTACACGAAGATGCTGCTCATGCTCTGCCTCATTCTTGCTATAGACTAAGATGTCGTCTATGAACACTATCACGAACTGATCCAAATAGGGCATGAAGATACGATTCATGAGGTCCATGAATACGGCTGGCGCATTGGTCGCTCCAAATGATATAACAAGAAACTCCTAATGTCCATACCTTGATCTGAATGCTGTCTTCGGGATATCTTGCTCTCTGACTCTAATATGATGGTACCCTGACCGCAAGTCAATCTTCGAAAATATTGTCGCTTCTCTGAGTTGATCAAATAAGTTATCTATTCTTGGTAGAGGATACCTGTTCTTGATTGTTACAGAGTTTAAGGTACGATAATCAACACATAATCTTGACGTACCATCCTTCTTCTTCTTCACAAGAAGTATCGGGGCTCCCCAAGGTGATCCACTAGCACGAATGAATCCCTTGGTTCTGTGTTCTTCAATCATCTTGTACAAGATTTCCAACTCTGAAGATGCCATCCTTTAGACTCTCTCTGATACTGGTACCGTCCCTGGAATCAAGTCGATGGTGAACTCTATCTCCCTTTTTGGGGGCATGCCTGAAAGCTTTTCGAAAAATACATCAGAAAACTCTTCTACTACTCTGGGAAACTGAACTGCCACTGCTACTGCTACTGCCATCCGCAATACTGGGGGAGAAGGTTCTACTTCGCCCCTGGAAAATAAAAACTCCGGTTCACCGAGAATACCAAAAATAATCATGCCATTATGGCAGTCTATTCGTGCGTATTGCTCCTTCAACCAATCCATTCCTAGGACCACATCATAATCGACCATCGAGAATTCTATCAACCTAGCGGGAAACTCTCTACCGCTAACTACGATTCGACACGAGGAATAGACTCTATCTACTCCCACAAGACTGTTACCAGTAAGTATATTGAGCCTTACTGATAATGACTCGGGCTCCAGTCCTAACCGTGTTACGAATCGTACAGACATAAATAAATGCGATGCACCCGAATTAAATAATATTGATGCTGGAAAAGAGTTGACGAGAATGGTACCTGCCACCACCTCACATGATGCCAACTCCTCCTCTACGGTCAAAGCCATCGCTTGACCTTGACCTCTGGGTGCTGGTCCCCTCTGCTGGAAACCTCTCTGGCGGTTCTGAACCTGAGCTTGGACCTGGGCATACTGCTGCAGCCTCTATTACTGGAATGCTTGAGCCTGAGGCGGCAATGGCCTCAGAGGCTGGTACTGCTGCTGCTGCACTGGTGCTGGTCCCCTCACCGAAGGGACTAGTCTGGGCCGATGAGGAGGAACCGGCTCTCTGTGGGCAGGATCCTATCATGTGGTCCGATGCCCCACAAGCCAAACACAATCCTTGTGCTCTGCGACATTCTGATACTACATGTCCTGGCTTCCCACAATGAGTGCAGCCCATTTGTGGAAGACTGCCTCCGCTTCTGCTGTTGAGGGTACGTCGGAGTCGAATGCTGAACCGCCGTAACTGATGTCGCCCTCCTCGGAGCTCCAATAGTCAAGGCCCTAGCTGCCGGAACTGGGGCTGAGGACTGGGTCATCTGACCATGGGACCGCTTCCGTCCTCCAGTTCTGTCCATTATTCTCTGGGAGGTATATCATGCCTCCTAGCTGCTCGCAAAACAATATCAAAAGTCTGATGCTCAAACTGCTCCACTGCTAGAATGATCTCTAGGTGGAGTCCCTGTTGGAACCGCTGCGCTCGATCAAACTCGGTCGCCACCAAGATGGGAGAAACCGACTCAGTCTTGAAAACTCGGCCGCATATCCATCGACTGTCATGCTCATCTGCCTGAGATTGGTAAACCTCGTCTATAGGTCGTGCGAGCTACAACATCGAAGTACTTGATCTGAAACTTGTTACTGAATATTGCCCATAGGACAGGCGTCGCCAACCCAACTGCTAACATCGCCCACCAGGTGCAGGCTAGGTCCAATAACTGTAGGCGCACTACAGCTACCTTCTCTCCTTTTGGAGTCTTGGCTGCATCCAAGATAATCTCGATGTCCTGGAGCCACGTATCAGCTGCAATAGCGTCTTCACTACCGTCGAAGAAGTGAGGGTTAAGGCGCTTGAAACTGTTAGCCGTATTGTTCCGTTGATAACCAACACGGCCCATGGCATCTTGTACTATCTGGTACAAGGCATCGCCCCGACGATCTTGAGATACAAGCAATTCCCTGATGAGACCCACCAGGGTTCCATTGTCAGGCTCTGCAGGCTGGACTGGTTGAACTGGATGCTCTGGATCCCCGAAATGCATGACTTGGGAGGCCGCTCCAGAGTGTTAGGCTTGGTCTCCAGGTTGCTGCTGGTTCACTGGAGGTGCTCCACCTTGCTGATTGGCAGGATCAGGAGCAATGCCACTGAACAAATGACATAGGGAACAATAAGGAAGGACCAAGATAGATCGAGGATATAAACATGTGATCAGGTCAAGACTTCGAAAAGATTAGAAGACACGAGTAGAGATCAAGGGCGAGTGCTGATTAAGACATCTATTTAGTGAAACCCTCACACATCTTGATTCACAAGACCTGCATGGGCTACCACTTAAACCATGTCATGCCCCAGAACCAGAATACTAGAGAGCGGGGGACAGACACAGCCAGCTATGTACATTGAAGTGAATCCTACCTCGCAATACGGTCACGGCTGTCTAGATGCATGAGGGTTTACTACAAGCCATTAGTCTCTTAGGGTCAAGAACAGGCCTAGTGTCTCAATCTCAAGCAAGCAAGTAAATGTAACAAGATGGTAGATCATCAGACATACAAAGTAAGGCGTCCCAAATATTACATATTCAGATGATCATGAAGCTAGTCATACAAAATACGAAGACTAGCAAGAGTTTAAGTCATACATGATCAACCCTAGGATATGTCAATCATGTTACAGCCATTAGGCAGACAGGAATGTAAATTCAACACGAACTAACACTTGCTTGGCGGCTAAACGCCTCAAAAGAATAATTTTATAATAGAGTAAAAAAGCAAAATAAAACCCACTCGTTGTCAGGGTTTCTTCTAGTGGTCACCATATGGCAGGAAGGCTGGGAGATCCTCGGGAGCTGCTCCGAAATCTGGCCATACAAAACCAGCTGGGTCAGACCCCAGAAGAGCAAGTGCCACAAAGGAGGCTTCACTTAAGAACTAAAACCAGCATATTAGCACATAAGGACATAAATAAAATAACAAAAGACACGAGTTAGAGAAAACAGGGTGATAAACGATAAGATAACTAAAGGACTATTCCGGTAACCAAGTTACAACCCGTAAACCAAACAAGGACCGGGATTGTAACCCTTCACCTAAACAGAACTTAGTCTCTAACCAATTATCGATAAAGTAAAGCATACACAAGCATGTCATGAGATAGCCATGTACTGGATCTAGGCAAGACTAGACAAGATGGGACTCCATCCAACATTCACGGCCAAGCAAAGAGTACGACTTGATACTTAAACTAACTAGGGTTATCACAAGTCTAGTTACTAGCAAGATGCAATGAGATATCCCTACGGCCACAAGCCCTGCAGACTATTCAGGTTATCCAGACGCAAGGTTCATGCTAAGAGTTATCATGACTTGTTAGGTGACATGAGTGCAACACATGACAGTGTGCATAGTAATCGTTTCATGAAGTGTCCCATATGACAGTGAGCTGGAAATGTGCCCTACTCGTCGGCAGGCTACAAGTCCATCAGAGAAGGCGCCCAGATAACGGGATTGCTTGTAGCCGGAATACCTCTCTATATGAACTACTTGATCAATCTAGTCGTTAACCTAGTCCGATTCAGTATGAATCCCTGCCCGTGGTAACCAGGGATACAAGTCTTAGACATGATGCGAGACAAGACTGGTAGCTTATACAAGCACATTCAATACAATCACCCACGGTGTCATGATGAAAATTTACTTAACATGTCGAGATAGCCGTCGCAACAGCGTTCAAGATTACATGTTAGACTTACTTATCAAGATTACTTGTCAAGAGTGCGCCACGACGGACTACTATCAAGATTACTTATCATGTCAAGAGTGCGTCACGACGGACCACCATCAAGAATTATCATGTCAAGGTTGCTTGTCAAGAGTGCACCACGACGGGCCACTACTTAGGAGTTATCATGTCAAGCTACTTATTAAGAGTACGCCTTAACAAGCCATTATCGTGTCATGTTACTTGTTACTTGGTAAGAGTGCATCTTAACAGGCCACTATCGTGTTCTATCCTTATATTGTCATGAGTGAGAGAAACTTGCATAAAATAGCTAGTAACATATTCTTGAAGCCAAGAAAAAGATCTACAACTTTCAGTTGGAAGTTGGAAGAGATTCTGGCCACAATTCAGCCAAATAGGACATAAAACAGCCAAAATAGGCACTATGCGGCATTCTGCGGCACTATGCAGCCTTCTGCGGTACTATACAGTACTATGCAGCCTTCTGTGACACTGTACATCCATGCGGCACTATGCAAGCCATGCGGCACCATGCATCCATGCGGTACTATGCATCCATGTGGCACTATTCATTCCTGCGGCACTATGCATCCATACGGCACTATGCAAGCCATATGGTACTATTCATTCCTGCGGTACTATGCATCCATACGGCACTATTCATTCTTGCGGCACTATGCAAGCAATACGGCACTATTCATTCCTGCGGTACTATGTAAGCCATGCGCCACTATTCATTCCTGCGGCACTATACATCCATGCAGCACTATTCATTCCTGCGGTACTATGCAAGCCATGTGGCACTATTCATTCCTGCGGCACTATGCATCCATGCGGCACTATTCATTCATGCGGCACTATTCATCGTCCCTGCCAAATTCAGGACAGATGAACTAAAAAATGTCCAAATCTTATTTTGGCCATAATTTCCTCAAAATAAGTCAAAATCTAACTTTTCAAAGGTCCATTTTGGGTAAAATTGAATTCTCTACAACATAGAACAATCAAAACTTGAAAATAATAAAGTTTGGTATATCAAAACCCAAAAAACCGAAAAGTCTATAAACTTAGATCTACAAAAATCTATCCATCAAACCCAAAAATGTCAAGTTCTAAAGAGGCTTAAAATCAAGTAGGAAAGAGAATAGAACAATAAAACTTAAGATCCATCATGAAGCAAGTTGCACTTGCCTAGGACTTGGTAGGTGGAAGGAGTAAATGAAGAAGATGAAGAAGTAAATTAAGAAGTGAATGAGGAAAGAGAGAGGAGTTGGGTTATATATCAACCCTCTCCATCTCAAGCCAAGCCAAACCAAGTCAAATTGAGCCAAACCAATCAAATAAACCAAGTCAAGATTAAACCAAGACTAGGCTAAGCAAAATAAGTCTAACTACGGTCCACCTGATAAATGCCAGAAATCTCATATACGCATACGAAAATACGTATAACGGGAAACGGGAGTGACACCAAGCTCCAATGGCCCCGTGAGGCATGGCTCAGCCCTTCTAGGCAAGGGCTCCATGACCTACCAAGTTTACGCATGTGGATATATGATCGAGTCATACGTCATGACGGGTTGCAGCACAGTCAGTTATATGCTTTTTTTTACAAGTATATGTTATGGTTGTTCATGATATAAATTTAAGACATGTTTCATCTGCCAACAGTCTTGTTGGGTAATATATGTACAAGTTACTCATACCCCTAGACATTCGGGTATCTGCAGTCTTGTAGTTACGAAGATCCTCAACTTGTATTCTAGTAATTAGGTTATGACAACCCTAGTTAGTTAATGATAGCAAACCGTAGGCATTGATTGGTCGTACAAATTTGGTTGTGCATTACTCTATATGCTCTCTGTGTCGGTGAGTGGCCAAAGGCTAAGTTCTGCTCAAAAAAAGATCTGCAACCCTGGTCCTTATTTAGTTTAAGGGTTGTGGCTTCGACTTCGAGTAGTCCCCAAGCTCCCTCGTTGCTCATCGACTTATTCTTCTCTATAGCTATATTGTTCAATATTTTCATTTAGTCATTTTATTCTCGAGATACGTACATTAGTACCATACTAGTATCGGCCTTTATTTATTTATTTATATATATGTTGTTGTGTTGTTGTTGGGCTTTGTCGTTCATCTCAAGATTTTTTTGTGGTACTTGCTGTTTGGAGTTCTGACCCCACTGGTTTTGTATGGCCAGATTCCATAGTTGATCTCGAGGATCTACCGTCCTCTTCTTGGGATGGTTCGCACTCAGTGGACCGACACAGATTAGCGAGTGGGTTACCTTTGTCTCCCACTCCTTTGTTGTACTTTTATTTGGTGGTGTTTAGCAAAAGGCATGTGTTAGTCCTTGTATCTGGGTTTTGTTCTCTCCGTCTTCGTACGACGTGGATGTATATTCTGGACCGCGGCTAGTTTTACATTTATGTACCCTTTCTATATTCAGTTAATGTATCTTTTCATTTTATCAGCTCTCACGATTATGTATGTTTTTGTGTTTGGGACGCCTTACCCGTCTCATATGTGATTTACTCTTTATTGCTTTCTGGTGTTGTTTGGATTGAGATATGACTTGTCTGACCTTAGGAGTCGTCAGTGGCATGCTAGAATCTACCCACTCGTCTTCTAGATAGCCATGACCGCATCTCAGGGTACTGGCATACTCTGATATACGTAGTTGGCTTTGTTTCATCAATGCTCTCCATTATTTTGGTTTCGGGATGTGACACGTAACACTTAAAAAACTAAGATACACCTCACTATTTAAACCGAAATTTTGACTATTTTGTAAAAAAATGAGGCATCTACTAGTTTTTAAAAATAGTCAGGATATATGATAGTTTCCATATTTTTAATGTGGGTATTAGCTAAAACATCCCATATATAATCACATTTTTTAGTTGGCGTAATGATACACACTTCACAAAGCATACAAATACCAAGCCATTTTCTTAACTCCTATACTAGAGCCATAATGATTACAACATTGTCAATATTGTGACAAGTGACTATTCATGAGGTAACTCTATTATCAAAGACACGACTATTTCGCTCATTCCATACATACCAAACCACTATAGCCTTAGGAGGGATGCCAATTTGAGTTTTATATCGCCGTAACATATCACAGCTAAACAAACAATCAAAATAGACATGATAGCCGAACTTCTCAAACTAAACTTTGGTAAGTAATATGTTCTTGGTTGTCTTGTACATGCACAATTTCACTTTACCGTCTAGCCATAATGGTTACAACATTGTCCATATTGTAAAAAATGCCTATTTGTGAGGTACCTCAGGACATGACTTTTATACATGCATATTTCCACTCTACCATTGGAGGATGAGAAAGAGAGACAAATATAGTTCAAATAGTCCCTTTAAGTTAGTCCGAATGTTTACATCATTGTCATTATTGTGACAAATTCCTATTCGCAAGGTAGCTCTATTCTCGAAGACACGATATTTTTGCTCCTTCCAAACAGACTAAACCATTACAATCAAAGTAATAAACATCCGACTACAATTAGCCATTTTTTTGTTGCTTATTGCTTGCAAGTACTCCACTTTCCTCATGTATCCGCTGTTAGTGTTTTTGCCTTTGGACTAGAAAAGATAGTCCCACATCGGCTACACCAAATGGTGAGTATCTCAATATAATGTATTGCTTGTGTTGAGGTGTGCACATGAGGTGTAGTGGGGCACAAGTTTGTGCCATGTGGAAGTATTTTCCTAGAAGGAAAAAGGATTAAATCCAACAAGGATGCAAGTTAATTTTTGTTGTGTGGACTCGGACTCGGACACGGACTCCAGGATGTCTCGTGCATGCACGGGAGTGTTCGGGGGGTAGGTGTGGACTGGCACACTTCTATGCTGATTGTAGGATGATCTAAAATATCAAACTCTATTTTTGAGTATTGGTATTTTAGTCCCACATCGGATAGGAGAAGAAGTGAAGTCTCAACTCCACTCTATAAATAGAGCCCCTTGGCCTACTTTGAAAGATGCACCAAGAAGAGAGTTGAGGGAGTCTGTTAAGTCCAGGAAGCCCGTTCAAGTCTCAAATATTGACTTACGAGCGTTCCAGAAGTTCTTCGTGAACTTGCTGGTTCCTGGAAGCTGTTCGTGCTCGTGTGGGGCGAATAAAGCTTTGAGCAACGGTGGTTCATTCACCCCAGCATTTTATTCTCGCCTGTCATCGCTGCTGTTGCCTTTTACAGTAACTTCTTTTTAGAAGCTCTACTGCCGATAGTCGCTTGTACAAAAGTCTCTTTAGATTTTTTGTGTATTACGTAGAATCTTTTTAGATCCTCGTAATTCAGAATCCTCCAGGATCTCTGTTGCACATCTTCTTTAAGGTGTTGCATTTGAAACGTTGTCTTTACAATTGTTTCAGTTTCAGAATTTTCCATCGAAAATTGTGCCTCGGCACTAACAATCTCAAAGCTTTATTGAGAAGATGGATAATTCTCGTGCTTCGCTCATCGATACCGGCTTTAACAAGTTGGAGAAATTCGATGGCGAACACTTCCAGATATGGAGACGAAAGGTCACTTTAAATCTTCAACTCGTGAATGTTGATCACGTGCTGTCAGAAGAAGAACCGATCGTTCGAACCACTGGATCTGCTGCGGCTGTGGCCGCTGCTACGACCAAGCAAGCGAAGTGGAAGAGAGAAAACAGTATATGCAAACTACTGATACTCAATTCCATGGAAGACTCTCTGGCAGAGTCCTACTCCAAGAAGATGTCACGCCCCAGAACCAGAATACTGGAGAGCGGGGGCAGACATAGCCAGCTACGTAATCCCAAAGTACGTTAATACTCTGAAATCACGTATAAGCTGTCAAGACATGGGGGTTACTCTACAAGCCATCAGTCAATCCTATGGTTTAACAATCCTAGGTATCTCAATCACAGGCAATTATACAAGAGCAAGAGTATGATCATCATACATACAATAGTAAGGCATCCCGAACCATATATACATGACTGATCATGAATGCCAGTACCACAGAACTGAGGACTAGCTAGAGTATTAGTCGTACATGATAAGAACTAGCTATAGTCTAGAATACACATATCATGTTTATGTCCGTAGGCTACAATATCAAGAAAATACCAAAACACGAGCTAAACACGTGCTCGGGGCTAAACGTTACAAGAGAAGAATTTACATATCAGTGGGAGAATGAAGAAGAAACCCACTGAGGCACTCTGGTGCTCCGGCTGGTCACCGTCGAGTAGATGGTGCGGTAGATCCTTCGTGCTCTTTTATCAGAACCTGGCCATGCAAAACCAGTGGGGTCAGACCCCAAATAGCAAGTACCACAAAGGAGGCCGAACTATGAACTTAAAACCAGCAATCATAGGCAATCAACAGGGAAAGAAAGCAATAAGTAAAGGAGGATCGAGATTCGTGCAGTACCAATGCACTTATCCCGAACATAGGAAGACAGTAAGTAATTCATCATTGAGCATAAAGTAAACTGGAGAACATGTTAAATAAATAGAACTGGACAATATACGAAGAGAGGACGAAGGCACTGTTCCGGAAGCCAGGTTACAATCCTTAAACCAAACAAGGACCGGGATTGTAACCCTTCGCCTGAACGGGACTTGGTCTCTGATCATTTATTGCTAGAGGTGACAATCATTAAGTGACAGTGAGAGAGAGTACAATAATAATAGTGACAATGAAGAGTACAATACTCTAGTAACAATCTGGAGTGACAATAATTCAATCATTATCCTGAACAATTAGGAACTGGATCTAGACAAGACTTAGACTGGAAAGGTGATATACGATGGGATAACCATGGGACTATTCAGATAACCAGGTTACAACCCGTAAACCAAACAAGGACCGGGGTTGTAACCCTTCGTCTGAACAGAACTTGGCTTCTCCCACCATTTATCGACAAGGTAAATATAATAAATCAGGGCAAGTAACAATCTGGAGTGACAATCATTATGGTGACAATCTGGAGTGACAATCCTTCAATCATTCTGGTACAATCTTATAATCAATCAATTCTAGACAATACTATACTGGACTAGACTCCATCCAAGCAATCACGGCCAATCATTGCCTACGGCTTTCTACATTAACTAGCTAGGGTTATCACAGTCCTAGTTACTAGCAAGATGCAATGAGAATTCTAAGTCCGGTTACCCGTTTGCTGCTACCTGAGTGACTCCAGCAAAGAAAAGGAAAAAGATAGCATGATATAGCAGACACACTGTAGTAAGATACATGTGTCCTAAGGTACCACACTCGACGGCGGGCTGGAAGTGCGCTCATCTCGACGGATAGCAACAAATCCCATGTATATATATATATATATATATATATATATATATATATATATATATATATATATATATATATATATATATATATATATATATAAGGCCGGGATCAAAGGGGCAACAGGTAACTGGGACTACTTGATCAATCTAGTCATTAATCCTAGCCATATTTAGTATGAATCCCTGACCGTGGAAAACCAGGAATTCATGTCCTAGACATGATGCAAGACGAGACGGGTTCATTTGTACAAACACAATCACCCACGGTGTCCATGCCATTTATTCTTGTCAAGTCATGTTAGCCGTCGCAACAGCATTCGAGATATACCGTGTCAGGTTTACCATGTCAAAAGTGCGCCACGTCGGGCCACTATCAAGAATTATCATGTCAAGTTATCATGTCAAGTTTATTGTCAAGTATCATGTCAAGTTTGTCAGGTCAAGTTATCATGTCAGGAGTGCACCACGACGGATCACCATCAAGTCATGCCATTTATCAAGGAGGGAAGAAACTTGCACAATCAAATAATAATATATTAATAATATATATATTCTTGAAGCCAAGGAGAAACTCTACAACTTTCATGTTTTGAGTTTTTTAAGATTCTAGCTACAAAACAACTTAAACAGGCAAAAATAGCAAAATAGAGCAATTCTGGCGCATGAGATTCCTGCACGAATCGGCGCATGAGATTCCTGCACAAATCGGCACATGGGATTCCTACACGAATCAGCGCATAAGATTCCTGCACAAATCGGCGTATGAGATTCCTGCACAAATCGGCGCATGAGATTCCTGCACGAATCGACGCATGAGATTCCTGTACGAATCGGCGCATGAGATTCCTGCACGAATCGGCGCATGAGATTCCTGCACGAATCGGCGCATGAGATTCTTGCACGAATCGCCGCATGAGATTCCTGCACGAATCGGCGCTTGAGATTCCTGCACGAATCGGCGCATGAGAAACTCACGTTGCGTCTTCAGTACATGCGCGTAGGGAACCTACGCGCATGACACGCTCGGAGTTAAGGGATGCGTTGCCGGGACTTCACGGCGCATGGCCTCCCGGGCGCATGAGGTTCATCGTCCCCAAACAGTAAGTTCAGCCATGAAAGTTTCGAAAACTTGTAATGGCCATAACTTCCTCATCCGGAGTCGAAATCAAGCGAAACAAAAGCCAAAACTGCATGAAATTGAATTCTCTACCACATGGAACCACTAGTTTTCGTAAACAAGTAAGTTTGGTAGATCAAAACCCAAGAAAACCGAAAATAATATAAACTTAGATCTACAAGAATCCACCCGGTAAAATCAAAAACTCCAAGTTCTAAACATGCTTAGAATCATGCAAGGAAGAAGATGGAACAATCAAAAGTAAATTTGTTCAAGGTTCGGCAAGGTGTACTTGCCTCTCCTCCTTGGTGAAGAAGGAAAGAAGAAGAAGATGAAGATGGAAAATGAAAATAAATAATGGAGGAGAGAGAGTGGTAGGTGGCTTATATAACAAGCCCAAGCAATCTCCACCATTCATTCCTCTCCACTCAATCTAAACCATACACCTCTCTCATGAGAAACCAAACCAAACCAAGTCAAAGTGGAACCGAACCAAATAAAACCAAATCCAAGTTAAACCAAGTCATGGTTCATACCAAAATAAATGAAACAAGCCAGTATACGGGTCACCCGATAATTGTCAGAAATCCGTACAATGACAATTCAGCAGCTTTAAATATTCTCAAATTTCAGGAAATACGAAATACAGCTCAAATAAATATATATCCGTATAAAATACTGATACAGTGAGGCGGGCCTCACAACTCTCCACCCCTTAGAAAATTCCGTCCTCAGAATTTCCTGAGGCTAGTCGAGCAAGATAACAAAACAAAAGCTCCAGGAACTCAACAATCTCAATAAATCAAGCACGGCATATAAGTAAAGTAAAACAATCAGTAATGTAATTAAATACGTAAGCGGTAAGTAAATGCACAAGAATAAACACAATCATGATCAAGAAGGGCTGGAGGCATATGGATCAATATGACTCCTGAGTCAGTTGTGTAGAAACCAACGTACTTGCTGGCCAAAGCTGACTCCCAAAAATGGATAAAAGTTAAGCCTCAAGGTAAGTCGGTACCAATGACTTAGTTCAAGACATGACTCTACCCAGGACGTGTTATCGTAGTTGAAACAGATGCATGAACTTTATCACCTGTCTCAAGATACGAAGACAGAAGCGACTGACTGATTGGGATGGACTGACATCTCTGCCTGCATGCTGAGACTGATCCTCCGTAACTGGCCTGGCTGAAGAATGCTGAGCTGCCCTCGGCAAAACACGAACAAGATAATCAGAAGGATCAAGAACGGTGCCATTGAAGGTTGAAGGACACAAGATCAAATCATGGGAACAGGAATGATCAATGATCAAAACAGATATCAAGTCAAGTATCAGAGGTAGAGAATAATCCGAAGGAGATCAATAAGGATAATCGTGATTGAGATATCTAAACATGGTAACCTCCACAAATCTGAAAATCGAGACCTGCGTGGGGCAGACATAGCCAGCTACGTAATCCCAAAGTACGTTAATACTCTGAAATCACGTATAAGCTGTCAAGACATGGGGGTTACTCTACAAGCCATCAGTCAATCCTATGGTTTAACAATCCTAGGTATCTCAATCACAGGCAATTATACAAGAACAAGAGTATGATCATCATACATACAATAGTAAGGCGTCCCGAACCATATATACATGACTGATCAAGAATGCCAGTACCACAGAACTGAGGACTAGCTAGAGTATTAATCGTACATGATAAGAACTAGCTATAGTCTAGAATACACATATCATGTTTATGCCCGTAGGCTACAATATCAAGAAAATACCAAAACACGAGCTAAATACGTGCTCGGGGCTAAGCGTTACAAGAGGAGAATTTACATATCAGTGGAAGAATGAAGAAGAAACCCACTGAGGCACTCTGGTGCTCCGGCTGGTCACCGTCGAGTAGATGGTGCGGTAGATCCTTCGTGCTCTTTTATCAGAACCTAGCCATGCAAAACCAGTGGGGTCAGACCCCAAATAGCAAGTACCACAAAGGAGGCCGAACTATGAACTTAAAACCAGCAATCATAGGCAATCAACAGGAAAAGAAAGCAATAAGTAAAGGAGGATCGAGATTCGTGCAGTACCAATGCACTTATCCCGAACATAGGAAGACAGTAAGTAATTCATCATTGAGCTAAAGTAAACTGGAGAACATGTTAAATAAATAGAACTGGACAATATACGAAGAGAGGACGAAGGCACTGTTCCGGAAGCCAGGTTACAATCCTTAAACCAAACAAGGACCGGGATTGTAACCCTTCGCCTGAACGGGACTTGGTCTCTGATCATTTATTGCTAGAGGTGACAATCATTAAGTGACAGTGAGAGAGAGTACAATAATAATAGTGACAATGAAGAGTACAATACTCTAGTAACAATCTGGAGTGACAATAATTCAATCATTATCCTGAACAATTAGGAACTGGATCTAGACAAGACTTAGACTGGAAAGGTGATATACGATGGGATAACCATGGGACTATTCAGATAACCAGGTTACAACCCGTAAACCAAACAAGGACCGGGGTTGTAACCCTTCGTCTGAACAGAACTTGGCTTCTCCCACCATTTATCGGCAAGGTAAATATAATAAATCAGGGCAAGTAACAATCTGGAATGACAATCATTATGGTGACAATCTGGAGTGACAATCCTTCAATCATTCTGGTACAATCTTACAATCAATCAATTCTAGACAATACTATACTGGACTAGACTACATCCAAGCAATCACGGCCAATCATTGCCTACGACTTTCTATATTAACTAGCTAGGGTTATCACAGTCCTAGTTACTAGCATGATGCAATGAGAATTCCAAGTCCGGTTACCCGTTTGCTGCTACCTGAGTGACCCCAGCAAAGAAAAGAAAAAAGATAGCATGATATAGCAGACACACTGTAGTAAGATATATGTGTCCTAAGGTACCACACTCGACGGCGGGCTGGAAGTGCGCTCATCTCGACGGATAACAACAAATCCCATGTATATATATATATATATATAAGGCCGGGATCAAAGGGGCAACAGGTAACTGGGAAAGTCTCTCCATGAACTACTTGATCAATCTAGTCATTAATCCTAGCCATATTTAGTATGAATCCCTGACCGTGGGAAACCAGGGATTCATGTCCTAGACATGGTGCAAGACGAGACGGGTTCATTTGTACAAACACAATCACCCACGGTGTCCAGGCCATTTATTCTTGTCAAGTCACGTTAGCCGTCGCAACAGCATTCGAGATATACCGTGTCAGGTTTACCATGTCAAAAGTGCGCCACGTCGGGCCACTATCAAGAATTATCATGTCAAGTTCATTGTCAAGTATCATGTCAAGTTTGTCAGGTCAAGTTATCATGTCAGGAGTGCACCACGGCGGGTCACCATCAAGTCATGCCATTTATCAAGGAGGGAAGAAACTTGCACAATTAAATAATAATATATTAATAATATATATATTCTTGAAGCCAAGGAGAAACTCTACAACTTTTATGTTTTGAGTTTTTCAAGATTCTAGCTACAAAACAACTTAAACAGGCAAAAACAGCAAAATAGAGCAATTTCGGCGCATGAGATTCCTGCACGAATCGGCACATGAGATTCCTGCACAAATCGGCGCATGGGATTCCTGCACAAATCGGCGTATGAGATTCCTGTACGAATCGGTGCATGAGATTCATGCACGAATCGGCGCATGAGATTCATGCACGAATCGGCACATGAGATTCCTGCACGAATCGGCGCATGAGATTCCTGCACGAATCGGCGCATGAGATTCCTGCACGAATCGGCGCATGAGATTCCTGCACGAATCGGCGCATGAGAAACTCACGTTGCGTCTTCAGTACATGCGCGTAGGGAACCTACGCGCATGACCCGCTCGGAGTTAAGGGATGCGTTGCCGGGACTTCACGGCGCATGGCCTCCCGGCGCATGGCCTCCCGAGCGCATGAGGTTCATCGTCCCCAAACAGCAAGTTCAGCCATAAAAGTTCCGAAAACTTGTAATGGCCATAACTTCCTCATCCGGAGTCGAAATCAAGCGAAACAAAAGCCAAAACTGCATGAAATTGAATTCTCTACCACATGGAACCACTAGTTTTCGTAAACAAGTAAGTTTGGTAGATCAAAACCCAAAAAAACCGAAAATAATATAAACTTAGATCTACAAGAATCCACCCGGTAAAATCAAAAACTCCAAGTTCTAAACATGCTTAGAATCATGCAAGGAAGAAGATGGAACAATCAAAAGTAAATTTGTTCAAGGTTCGGCAAGGTGTACTTGCCTCTCCTCCTTGGTGAAGAAGGAAAGAAGAAGAAGATGAAGATGGAAAATGAAAATGAATAATGGAGGAGAGAGAGTGGTAGGTGGCTTATATAACAAGCCCAAGCAATCTCCACCATTCATTCCTCTCCACTCAATCTAAACCATACAGCTCTCTCATGAAAAACCAAACCAAACCAAGTCAAAGTGGAACCGAACCAAATAAAACCAAATCCAAGTTAAACCAAGTCATGATTCATACCAAAATAAATGAAACAAGCCAGTATACGGGTCACCCGACAATTGTCAGAAATCCGTACAATGACAATTCAGCAGCTTTAAATATTCTCAAAATTCAGAAAATACGAAATACAGCTCAAATAAATATGTATCCGTATAAAATACTGATACAGTGAGGCGGGCCTTACAGAAGACATCTGCCAAAGAGATATGGGACTCCTTGAGAAAGCTCTATAAAGATGACGAGAACCGGTCCAAGATCTTTATGGTAGAAAAAATACCACAAGTGGACCTTCGAAGACGAGAAAGCGATGCTGCCCCAAGTGAAGGAGTTTCTAAAGTTGCGTCAAAAACTAGAAGACGAGAACATGCCCCTCGTCGACAAGTTTGTCGTTGGAGGGATCGTCGCAAAACTTCCTACAGAATGGAGCAACTTCTATGCAAGGATGCATCGAAAGAAGATGAAAATTAGCTTGGAAGATTTTTTGCAAGAGATCCATGTTGAGGACGAGATGCGCTCTCAACAGAAGATGGATACTCTGTCCAAACAACTGGCGAAGGCAAATCTGGTCCAAACCAGAGAGTACCAGGGGAAGCAGGCTACTTCTCATCGCAAAAAGAATGACTTCACGAATCTGAAAGTGAAGGGTCCTACTTTCAAGCAGCAGAAGTCCAAGTCCCATGTGACTTGCTTCAATTGTGGCAAGAAGGGCCACTACAAATTCGAATGCAAGTCCAAGCCCAAAGAATAAGGTGAGCCTAGTAAAGTTTCTATGATTACTAATCTAGTTGCCATGATAGCACAGGTTGCAACTGTGGGGGCTGACTTGGACTGGTGGATAGACACTGGTGCGACCTGCCATATTTGTTCAGACAAAGACTGGTTCGTCTCTTATGAGCCAACTTCAGAGAAGGTCATAATGGCAAACCAGGCACAAGCTGAAGTACTGGGGATCGGGACGGTGGAGCTGAAACTCACATCGGGGAACACTCTGACGCTTCAAGATGTGAAGCATGTTCCAGTAATTGCTAAGAACCTGATCTCTGGAAGTCTGCTCTGCAATACAGGTTTGAGGATGGACATCAATGCTGGCCAGTTGGTGATGTCCAAGAAGGGTACATTCTTCGGGAAAGCTTTCCAAACTGAAGGAATGTACAAGATTCAGCTTGTTGTAACCCAGCATGATAATATAAATGCAATCACTTTTTCTGATTATTCTCTTGAGTTGTGGCATAATAGGCTAGGACATGTTCATTGTAAAAGGATTAACAGAATGTCTAGTCTAGGACTTATCTCCAAGTGTGGGGGTAAGGTAGAGGAATGCGAAGTATGTGCTCAGATGAAGATCACAAGGAAACCCTTTCACAGGGTCCATCGAAGCACAGATCTTCTGGAGTTGGTTCACTCAGATATCTGTGACTTCAAACAATTCTCTACAAAGGCCGGGATGAAGTATTTCATTACTTTCATCGATGACTTCTCAAAATATACTTTCGTCTACTTGCTCAAGTCTAAAGACGAAGCATTCGAGAAGTTCAAGGAGTTCAGGGCCGAGGCTGAGCGGCAAACTGGACAATAACTCAAGAGGTTAAGGAGTGATCGAGGCGGGGAGTATCGGTCTCATGAATTCTTATTATTCTGCAAAGAACATGGAATCATCAATGAGACAACGGCTCCGTACTCTCCTCAATCCAACGGAGTAGCAGAAAGGAAGAACAGAACATTGACAGAGATGATGAACTCCATGCTGTTGACTGCGGGTCTTCCAAAGTGCTACTGGGGAGAAGCTGCACTAACGGCAACGTTCATTCTGAACAGAGTGCCATATGCAACTTCCGACATAACTCCTCATGAACTCTGGTTCAAAGTCAGACCTAACTTGAATGTCATTCGAGTGTGGGAGTGTCTGGCTTATGTGAAGCTCCCGGATCTGAAGATTCAGAAGCTGGGGACAAGGACTACGAAGGCGATCTTCTTGGGGTATGCCGAGAAGAGTGATGCTCGAAGATTCCTTGATATCGAGTCAAACCATATCATCGAATCTCGCGATGCTGAATACTTCGAAGACAAGTTTGTAAAACACAAGAATATTGTTCTCGCGGATCTTCCGGAGAATGATGAGGGTACAAAGCAGACAGAAGTCTTTAATGAACCAGTAGTCCAAGATGAAGCTGTCGTCAAGGAGATACCAGCTGAACCAGAACTCGCTGAGTCGTCAACTAAGCGAACGAGGAGGCCGAAAGACTTCGGAGATGACTTCGTCACCTATCATGTGGAAGCAGATCCGCTTACCTATGATGAGGCGATGAAGACCAGAGATGCTGTATTCTGGAAGGAGGCGATAGACAACGAGATTAACTCAATCACCTCCAATAACACATGGGTATTGGTTGACCTGCCAGAAGGAGCAAGACCCATCGGATGCAAATGGATCTTCAAGAAGAAGATGAAAGCAGATGGAACCATTGACAAGTTCAAGGCCAGGCTAGTGGCTAAGGGGTTTGCTCAGAAGCAGGAGATCGACTACTTTGAAACTTATGCTCCAGTAGCTCGGATGACAACCATCAGATTGTTAATTGCTCTAGCAGCAATACACAAGATGGAGATACATCAGATGGATGTAAAAACGGCATTCCTTAATGGCGAGCTGACCGAAGAGATCTACATGCAACAACCAGAAGGTTTTGTCGTCAGAGGTCTGGAAGACAAAGTTTGCAAGTTGATGAAGTCTCTGTATGGTTTGAAACAAGCTCCCAAAATGTGGCATGAGAAGTTTGACAAGGTGATAAGGTCAAATGGCTACAGGGTCAGTGAAACAGACAAGTGTGTCTATACGAAGTTTGCTGACATAAGAGGAGTAATCGTATGTCTTTACGTGGACGATATGCTAATCCTAGGTACGGATTTAAGCTGCATCACAGAGACAAAGAAATTCCTCTCGACCAAGTTCAGTATGAAGGACTTGGGGGATGTCGACGTAATCTTGGGGCTCAAGATCATCCGGACAGGCACTGGAATAGCGCTGTCACAATCTCATTATATTGAGAAGATGCTCACTCGCTACGGGTATCAAGATCTTTCTTTTATTGATACACCGTACCGGAGTGATCAGAAGCTGGAGCCAAATTCGAGGGAAAGCGTCAGGCAGTTGGAGTACGCTAGCGTCATCGGAAGCTTGATGTACGCTACTACTGCCACAAGGCCTGACATAGCTTTTGCAGTGGGAATGCTGAGTCGGTTCACTAGCAATCCAGGCGTTGAGCACTGGAAAGCTGTGAAGCGTGTTATGAGATATCTCAAGAAAACTCAGACATATGCACTTTTCTACAGCGGAGATCCGTCAGTAGTGGAAGGCTTCAGTGATGCTAGCTGGTGTTCAGATATGGAGAGCGAGTATTCTACAGGTGGATTCGTATTCGCCATGGGCGGAGCTGCTATATCGTGGAAGTCGAAGAAGCAGACTATGTTATCTCGCTCCTTCATGGAATCTGAATTCTTTGCATTGGATGCTGCTACAGATGAAGCAGAGTGGCTTCGGGAGCTCATGTATGATCTTCCGGTGGTTGGGGCTCAGATAACGGCAATACCGATATACTGTGACAACCAGGCGGCAACAGCAGTGGCATCAAATGACCTCTTCAACGGAAAGAAGAGGACTGTGCGGTTGAAGCACAGGACAATACACGATCTCATTAAGAGGGGTGTTATTGCAGTGATTGATGTTCGGAGTCAGGAGAACCTGGCGGATCCGTTCACCAAGGGCCTCAAGCGCCAGCTGGTCGATGACACAGCTTGTAAAATAGGCTTGAAGGCATTCTGATATTGTGTTATTACAATCCTACCATAAAGTTTTATGCTATTAGCTCAAAGAGAAATCTACTAGGCATCTAGCTTTTGGTTCAAGGGAGGACTATTAACCAGAAGAATATCAGGAACGGTGGCTACTTGTCCTCTGTGACATGGAGAGGTTACGGACCTACAACCACTGTTGTCTACTGTTGTTTTCTGTGAAAAACGGATCCTGTGGGAAGGTTGGCTTAAATACCTTAATGAGTTCTCAGGCAGAGTGAATGCCTAGAGTGCTTTACAGGAAGCACGGTAGCGCAGCACTACAAGGAGTGTAACTCCATGCTATAGTGGGGTGACTCCACCATGAGGTTCCCAGGTAGGGGTAATGCCTCGGCTTTGCAAGCCAAGTCACAGCGGAGTAGCACCGCAAATAGGCAGGTAGCCTAATGTTGTATGATAATCGTAATAAAGAGAAGTAGACAGCACTACAAAGAGGACGTGTCATGCCCCAGAACCAGAATACTGGAGAGCGAGGGAATGACTCAGCCAGCTACGTATTACGGGTAGAAGAATACCGTATAATACGATCAATGCTGTCTAACCAGACGAGGGGGTGCATACTACATAAAAGTCTTCTATGGTCACTTCACATCTATTGTCTCAATCATTCAAACAAAAAGCAAAAATAGAGAACATGTAAGATAAAGCAGTAAGGCATCCCAAACGCTTAGTCAAAATGTTCTTGAGATCTGGCTTTACAAAACATAGCCAGATGATATAGTAACATATACACAATTGTTATCAGCTGCAGTCTGACTTAGTTACAATTATGTAAAAGTAAGTACAAGACAATCCGACTAACATGCCGGTGCCAAACGGCTAAGTATAAAGTAAATAACAAAACGAGCGGTGGAGTAAAGAACCCACTCGAGTCCTCCTGCGATCATTCCCCTAGTATTGACCATCTTGGAGGTGGAAGTAAGCTGAGTCCTCGGGAACCGGCTCTAAATCTGGCCATGCAAAACCAGAGAGATTAGACCTCTAATAGCAAGTACCACAAGGAAGCACGATATAAAGGATTAAACCAGTAAGTAAGAGAATATAATAATAGATCTCTGCTTTCCACTAGGATTCACATAACATCACGACACTTCGAACCAACCTCCCAACCAAACAATGACAGAAGTTGGCCCGTCATGTCCTGACATTCTGATCATCTCAGTTAGGCAACAGAGTAGGTACAGTATACAAACAAATCATCTTGAACAGCCAATCAACTCATACGGCTTGCTATTGTGAGTCCCAAGTTATCCTGGAATTATGCAAATAAGAATTCCTCAGTTCTTACTATGTGCGAGCAAGGCTAGTCTATCCAGTCAATCAATTACGCCAATCATGAATTAGACGAGTCCCAGCGGGACGCCCGTCATCAATATACAATATAAAATAATAATATAAGCAGATACCGCTCCCTGCCCGTGTGGCAGGTTTACAGTATCTGTAGAAACCAGCCGGCCTGTCGGGTACTACTAGTCCCAACTGCCATGTAAGAACTCGATGATCCATTCTCTCCATGCAATCATTATTTTATTTAACTTAATAGTCTCTACGTTGAGTGAAATCCCATGCCGTGGATCATGGTCATTCAAATAAGTACTTTCGTACGGGGTACAGTATGTGCAACTCTACAACGATACCCGTGCGGCTAGGTTGTAGGTCTTACATAGCGTAATACAACAATCAAATCTAACCACGGAGTAATCATGCCTTGACCATAAAGTACACATGCTGCTTTGTAGAAAAATAAATAAATTGAAGCCTGCACATGCCTGTATGTCAATATTCGGGATCGGCTAATCGATTACAATAGTTCATTACATGAACGTGTCTCGTTCATTTAATTCAATAAGACGACTAGCCAGTCTCTTAGTTCCAACTAGGAACGCATGATCAATTTTAGTCAAGATAACCATTATTATTAATGGTGACAAGGCATGAAAGTCAATTAGTATTAAATAGGGTCGAGTCTATAACTCTCAAGGTTAAGTTCCAGTCTCACTGGATATCCATAAACCAATCAAGACACAGGGCACGTTCTACACAACCATAGGTATCAAAAATATTAACATGCTAAGATTATCGAGTTCATAAAAAGGGCGTAAGGATATAATAGGAGAATTATCATGCTACCATTAAATGAATAAATTATAGAACAAATATAAACACCCAGGTCAGGAAGTCACGCCAACAAGTCTATGCTAAGGCCAACAAGTCACGCCAACAAGTCTATGCTAAGGCCAACAAGTCACGCCAACAAGTCTATGCTAAGGCCAACAAGTCACGCCAACAAGTCTATGCTAAGGCCAACAAGTCACGCCAAGTCTAGTGTGAAGGAGTGAGCGTATAAACAATGTGACCGTGAAAAGTGGTTTACGCTGGCACGCACAGCGTGAGCGTAAAGGGTAATTCACGCACGCACAGCGTGAGCGTGAAAAGTGTGATAAGAAATTCACGCACGCACAGAGTGAGCGTGATAAGAAATTCACGCACGCACAGCGTGAGCATGATAAGAAATTCATGCACGCACAGAGTGAGCGTGATAAGAAATTCACGCACGCACAAAGTGAGCGTGATAAGAAATTCATGCACGCACAGCGTGAGCGTGATAAGAAATTCACGCACGCACGCAAAGACGTGAGCGTAACTCAAATGTCACGCACGCACGTAAAGACGTGAGCGTGACTAAAAATTCATGCTAACACGTAAAGACGTGTGCGTGACTAAAATTCATGCTGGCACGTAAGAACGTGAGCGTGACTCAAAATTCATGCTAATACGTAAAGACGTGTACGTGACTAAAAATTTCCGCTAGCACGTAAGAACGTGAGCTTGACTAAATCTCCCGAACTCCAATCTTAGGGAGCCTTCGTTCCAAGCCAGAAATGAGGTTCCCATGGTTCAGAATGGTGTGGAATGAGAAGCTCTGCCACATGAAACTATCTATTCCGAAAGTACGCCAGGTTGGGAGATCAAAATCCATGGACAACCGAAAACACAACAACCTAGATCTGGAAGAAACGAGCCAAAGAAATCAAAAATGCTAAGTAGTAAACTCTCTTAGAATCACAAGAGAAAGACAAATGAACCATAAAAATGGGTGGAGGAGAAGCAAGATGTACTTGCCTTCTCCTGGTAGGTGGAGAGAGTGAAGAGGAAGAAGAAGAAGTAATGGTGAAGGGAAGTTATGAGGAGAGAGAAGGAGATGGGGGCTTTAAATAGAAGGGGTAGTGGTAGGTGGGTTTATTGGGTCGGGTTCATTCGGATCCATCCAAGGCTAACCCGAAAGCAAAGCAGAGAGGTTAAAAGCAGAAAATAAAATACAGGAATAAAATTGCAAGAAATAAAATTACAGAAAATAAAATACAGATAATTAATTAACATGAAATTAAAGGAATTTAAATACAGGATAATACATAATAAATATTAAATAAATATATATGAGTTGTACATGTATAAAAATACGCATTCTGGGAACGGGGAGTGACATCTCTACCCACCTTAGAAAAATTACGTCCTCGGAATTTCAAATCCAAGCAGGATAGAAATATCAGAGCTAAACTAATCCAAGCAATTCTAGTGATCAAGCAATCGTTTTTACCATATCAAAAGCGAGTACTATATATGTAAATTCATCAATCTACGATATCAAGTAGCTCTACCCATAAGGTGATAAGTATGAAGAATCAGGACAATCAAGGTATACAAAAAGAGATATACCTTGTGAGTCAAACAGGTGTGGATACCGTGATCGGATATCATCCTCACGTTCCCACGTTGACTCTCCCAAGGAGTGATGACCCCAAGCAACACGGACAAGACTAATTGTTCGGTTCTTGAGTATCTTCTCTTTTCGATCCAAAATGGACACAAGCTGTTCCTCGTAAGACAGGTTGGTACCAACAACCAGCTCAGAATGATCGAGGATATGGCTTGGGTCCGATACATACCTACGTAACTGAGATACATGAAACACGTCATGCACCTCTCGTAACGAAGGTGGGAGGGATAAACGATAAGCAACATCGCCTATCCGATCAAGGATAACAAATGGGCCCACGTACCGCGGACTCAATTTCCCGCGAACGCCAAATCTAATGACCCCACGAGTAGGTGAGATCCGTAAGAATACGTGGTCCCCAACAGAGAACTCTAACGGTCTACGATGCTGGTCCGTCCAATGACTATGCCGATCCTGCGCAACTCGAAGTCGCTCTCTAATTCCCTTAACCACTTCAACCGTCTGAATAATCATTTCTGGGCCTAGCATCTTCATCTCCCTGATATCATCCCATGCAAGCGGTGACCTGCACTTCTTACCATATAGTGCTTCGAATGGCGCCATCTGGATACTGGCTTGATAACTGTTGTTGTATGAGAACTCAACCAAGTGCAGGTGACTCTCCCAAGACCCTCCAAAATCTAGAGTGCAAGCTCACAACATGTCTTCTAAAGTCTGAATCGTTCTTTCTGATTGCCCATCCGTCTGCGGATGGTAAGCCGTGCTAAATCTTAACTTGGTATCCAGACTATGATGTAAGCTCTTCCAGAAATGTGATGTAAAGCGGGTATCTCGATCCGACACAATACTGACAGGGACTCCATGCTGCCTGACTATCTGTTGCATATATAACTCTGCCAACTTTTCTGTAGATTGCCCTATTCTGAAAGGAAGAAAGTGTGCTACCTTTGTAAGTCGGTCCACTATTACCCAAATGGCATCCTTACTATTTGGTGATCTCGGTAAACCGGTCACAAAGTCTATTGTAATATGCTCCCATTTCCATTCCGGGATAGGAAGCGGTTGCAATAACCCAGCTGGCCTCTGCTGTTCTGCCTTCACTTGCTGACATACCAAGCAACGGAAAACAAATCTAGCTATCTTCCTCTTCATCCCGTTCCACCAGAAATGCTGCTTGATATCTTGGTACATCTTGGTCCCTCCAGGATGAATAGAATACTGAGAACTGTGAGCTTCTGCCATAACCTCCTGTCTGATATCTCCACTAGGCACACATAGACGTGATCCAAACCTAAGTGTACCATCTTCATGAATTCTCATCTCCTTCCTGAGTCCTGACTCACATTCTGCCCTAAGCTTCTGAATCCTTGGGTCTTGTGCCTGAGCTGCCTTGATTCTGCCTACCAAGTCGGATTGAACTTGCAGACTTGTTAGAACTCCTATATCACTAGAAAGTATAACTTCGATGCCCATCTCCTGAAGGTCTTCTAAGATATGCCTCTGTGTTGTCAACATAAATGCGCCGCCTCTCCTGCTAAGAGCGTCTGCCACTACATTAGCATTGCCTGGGTGATACTGAAGCTCCACGTCATAATCCTTGATCAACTCCAGCCATCTTCTCTGCCTCATGTTTAGTTCCTTCTGATTAAAGATGTACTTCAGACTTTTATGGTCTGTGTACATGTCCACTCGGTCACCATATAAGTAATGCCTCCATAGCTTCAGAGCAAACACTACTGCCGCTAACTCCAAATCATGAGTTGGATAATTCTTCTCGTGGTCCCGAAGCTGCCTAGATGCATATGCTATCACCTTTCCATGTTGCATAAGGACACATCCAAGTCCTTTACCTGACGCATCACAATATACTATAAAACCTCCGGGTCCAACTGGCAATGTAAGAATAGGTGCTGATATCAACTTCTGTTTCAAAGTCTCGAATACTGCCTGACATTCTGCCGACCAAACGAATGGTACATCCTTCCGGGTCAAGCGGGTCATGGGTGCTGAAAGCCTTGCAAAGTCTGACACAAACCTTCTGTAATATCCTGCCAATCCCAAGAAACTCTGCACATCTGCTACGGTCTTGGATACTGGCCAACTTTCTACTGCTTCTATCTTCTTGGGATCTACTGCTACTCCAGCTCCTGATATGATGTGACCCAAAAATGAAATATGATCCGACCAAAACTCACACTTGCTGAGCTTGGCATACAACTGGTTCTCTTTCAGAACCTGTAACACTCTCCTGAGGTGGTCTTCATGCTCCTCTTCACTAGCAGAGTATACGAGAATGTCATCAAGAAATACAACGACAAACTGGTCTAAGTATGGCATAAAGATGCGATTCATCAAATCCATGAATATTACTGGAGCATTGGCCAAACCAAACGGCATTACTAAGAATTCATAATGCCCATACTTCGACCTGAATGCTGTCTTGGGAATATCTTCCTTCCGAACCCTCACCTGATGGTACCCTGAACGAAGATCTCTATCTTGGAGAAAACTCTAGCTCTGCTCAACTGATCAAATAAGTCGTCGATCCTGGGTAATGGGTACTTGTTCTTTACTGTTGCCGCGTTAAGCTTCCTGTAGTCAATGCACAATCTGGATGACCCATCCTTCTTCCCCACAAGTACCACTGGTGCTGCCCATGGTAACACGCTAGCTTGGATGAACTTCTTCTCCTTCAGTTCCTCTATGTGCTGATATACCTTGGCCTGCTCTGAATCCGCCATTCTATAAACTCGATCTGATATCGATTTAGTTTCTGGTGCCAATTCTATACTGAACTCAATATCCCTATCCGGTGGTAGACCTGGAAGTTCTTCAGAAAATACGTCTAGAAACTCTTCAACTACCTTCGAAATCTGAACTTCTTCCATTGCCGTTATTACTCCCTGTTCTTGCTGAGTTGCCTCTGATCTGACTAAGGTGAATCTCTTTATGCCTGGAATATCAAAAGATACACTCCCTCTACGACAATCTATTGTCGCATGACTGTCTTTCAGCCAGTCCATGCCTAAGATAACGTCGAAATTTCCAACAGGAAATTCTATCAACCGGGCGGGTAAAGAATGCCCGCAAACTACAACGCTACATGCTAAAATAACTCTACTAACTCCTACGAGCCCATTACCAGTGAGTATATTCAATCTCCCTGGCAATGCCTCGAACTCCATTCCTAGTCGTATCACAAATTGTGCAGATATAAATGAATGGAATGCTCCCGAATCAAACAATGCTACTGCGGGATATGAGGCGACGAGAATGTTACCTGCCACAACATCTCCCGATGCCAATGCCTCCTCCAAGGACAGAGTAAATGCTTGCCCTCGACCTCCTTGCTGGTTTCCATGCTGCGGCCTAGCCTGATATTGTTGCTGGCCCCTTCCTTGATGATGCTGGGGTGGTCTATGCTGGTGTTGCTGTATCGGCGGCCCCTGCTGCCGAAACATCTGAGCCTACGGCATTAACGGACGCTGTGCCAACGACCTTACTGCCACCGCTGGTCCTCGATACTGGCCTGCCCCTAGTGCTGGCAGAGCAGGAAACTGTTGCCCTGGTCCTCCTGACCTCGAATTCATGGGACATGTGGTAACCCGATGGTCTGGATTTCCACATATCAGACACAGTCCATTCAATGTCCGACACACATCTCTAGTGTGCCCTGCCTTCCCGCAATAAGTGCAGCCCGCCGGGGGTTGCTGGTTCTTCCTCTGTTGCTGTTGCTGCTGCCTGGGTGGTGGTGCTGGTCCTCGTATCGCCACATCGTGGATACGAATGCCAGTGGATGGTGCTGTTGTTCGGGGCGCTGCTCCCCCTCCTCCTTCAATCTGACTGTGGGATCTCTTCTGACCCCCAGTCCTTGTCGTAAGCCTCTGAATGGTTATCTCATGCCTTCGAGTTGCCGTCAATACTTCGTCAAAAGTTTGGTAATTGTGCCCCTCTATCAATTGCAAGAGTTCAAGATGAAACCCTTGCTGAAATCTCATGGCCCTCTGGCTCTCTGTTGCTACCATCTCTGGGGCGAATCTACTCAATTTGCAGAACTCCGCTGCGTAAGCATCTACAGTCTTGTCGGCCTGCCTGAGGTTGATAAACTTCTGTTGTAGCTCAAACCGTGCCACAACTCCATAGTACTTGGTCTTGAATCTTGCAGTAAAATCGTCCCAAGCCACAGGACGTCTGATGTCCACTTCCTCTGATTCCCACCAATCACGTGCGAGATCCTGAAGTAACAACTTCACTAGATCCACACGTTCTTCTGCCGGTACCTTAGCTGCTGTCAGGATAGCCTCAATATCCTTAAGCCATGCATCTACTGAGATGGCATCCTCCGTGCCCTCGAAACGGCGGGGGTTGTACTTGCAAAACCTGGCTGATGCTCCTGAATCAGTCCTCATTCCTCTTTCCAAAGCCGTCTGCAATCCTTGGTTGAGCAACACATTCTGCTCTTGTAGCTGAGTGTGCATGCGCTGCTGGGCCAACATCTGATGTTGCTGAGTAGCCATCATTCCTCTCATGATCTCCAGAAGGGCTGGTGTGTCCACTTCCACAGGGGTAGGTGGAACCATGGGTGGTGTTGGAACTTCCGGATACTGCGGTCCAGCTGCTGGTTCTACTATCACTTCTTCTTGGATAGTCTCCTGAGGTGAGACTGGCCTTTGTTGCTGACCAACCTGGTTATGTTGCCCATGTTGCCCTTGTTGTTGCTGCCCAGCTCTGACCGATGCGGACGAAGTGTCCCTAAGAAAAGGGACAAGAGAACAATCAAACAACCGGACCTGAAGGATCAATGAAGTCAAAGGATACCGGAATGTCAAGCAAGGGTTGAGAATAACGAATCATGAGATCAAGGGGGGACACGTGTGATTGAGACATCCTATAAATTAAAACACCCCACAAGTCTGAAATCAGACCTGCATGGGCCACCACTAAAACCTTGTCACGCCCCAGAACCAGAATACTGGAGAACGGGGGAATGACTCAGCCAGCTACGTATTACGGGTAGAAGAATACCGTATAATACGATCAATGCTGTCTAACCAGACGAGGGGGTGCATACTACATGAAAGTCTTACTATGGTCACTTCACATCTATTGTCTCAATCATTCAAACAAGAAGCAAAAATAAAGAACATGTAAGATAAAGCAGTAAGGCGTCCCAAACGTTTAGTCAAAATGTTCTTGAGATCTGGCTTTACAAAACATAGCCAGATGATATAGTAACATATACACAATTGTTATCAGCTGTAGTCTGACTTAGTTACAATTATGTAAAAGTAAGTACAAGACAATCCGACTAACATGCCGGTGCCAAACGGCTAAGTATAAAGTAAATAACAAAACGAGCGGTGGAGTAAAGAACCCACTCGAGTCCTCCTGCGATCATTCCCCTAGTATTGACCATCTTGGAGGTGGAAGTAAGCTGAGTCCTCGGGAACCGGCTCTAAATCTGGCCATGCAAAACCAGAGAGGTTAGACCTCTAATAGCAAGTACCACAAGGAAGCACGATATGAAGGATTAAACCAGTAAGTAAGAGAATATAATAATAGATCTCTGCTTTCCACTAGGATTCACATAACATCACGACACTTCGAACCAACCTCCCAACCAAACAAGGACAGAAGTTGGCCCGTCATGTCCTGACATTCTGATCATCTCAGTTAGGCAACAGAGTAGGTACAGTACACAAACAAATCATCTTGAACGGCCAATCAACTCCTACGGCTTGCTATTGTGAGTCCCAAGTTATCCTGGAATTATGCAAATAGGGATTCCTCAGTTCTTACTATGTGCGAGCAAGGCTAGTCTATCCAGTCAATCAATTGCACCAATCATGAATTAGACGAGTCCCAGCGGGACGCCCGTCATCAATATACAATATAAAATAATAATATAAACAGATACCGCTCCCTGCCCGTGTGGCAGGTTTACAGTATCTGTGGGAACCAGCCGGCCTGTCGGGCACTACTAGTCCCAAGAGGGCTGCCATGTAAGAACTCGGGGATCCATTCTCTCCATGCAATCATTATTTTATTTAACTTAATAGTCTCTACGTTGAGTGAAATCCCATGCCGTGGATCATGGTCATTCAAATGAGTACTTTCGTACGGGGTACGGTATGCGCAACTCTACAACGATACCTGTCACGCCCCAGAACCAGAATACTGGAGAACGGGAGAATGACTCAGCCAGCTATGTATTACGGGTAGATGAATACCGTATAATACGATCAATGCTGTCTAAAAGACGAGGGGGTGCATACTACATGAAAGTCTCGCTATGGTCATTTTACCTCTATTGTCTCAATCATTCAAATAAGAAACAGAAATAGAGAACATGTAAGATAAAGCAGTAAGGCGTCCCAAACGCTCAGTCAAAATGTTCTTGATATCTGGCTTTACAAAACATAGCCAGATGATGTAGCAAAGTATACACAATTGTTATCAGCTGCAGTCTGACTTAATTACAATTATGCAAAAGTAAGTACAAGACAATCCGACTAACATATCGGTGCCAAACGGCAAAGTATAAAGTAATAACAAAACGAGCGGGGAGGTAAGGAACCCACTCGAGTCCTCCTGCGATCATCCCTCTAGTATTGACCATCTTGGAGGTAGAGGTAAGTTGAGTCCTCGGGAACCGGCTCTAAATCTGGCCATGCAAAACCAGAGAGGTTAGACCTCTAATAGCAAGTACCGCAAGGAAGCACGATATGAGGAGTTAAAACCAGTAATAAGAGAATAGGATATATAGATCTCTGCTTGCTACTAGGATTCACATAATGTCACGACACTTCGAACCAACCTCCCAACCAAACAAGGACAGAGGTTGGCCCGTTATGTCTCGACACTCTGATCATCTTAGTTAACAGAGTAGGTACAGTACATAAACAAATCAGTTTAACCGGCCATGCAACTACTACGGCTTACTACTGTGAGTCCCAAGTTATCCTGAAATTTATGCAATAAAGGATTCCTCAGTTCTTACTATGTACAAGCAAGGCTAGTTTACCCAGTCAATCAATTGCGCCAATCATGAATTAGACGAGTTCCAGCGGGACGTCCGTCATCAATATACAATATACAATAGATAATATAACCAGATACCGCTCCCTGCCCGTGTGGCAGATTTACAGTATCTGTGGGGACCAACCGGCCTGTCGGGCACTACTAGTCCCAAGAGGGCTGCCATGTAAGAACTCGGGAATCTATTCTCTCCATGCAATCATTATTTTATTTAACTTAATAGTCTCTACGTTGAGTGAAATCCCATGCCGTGGATCATGGTTATTCAGAATGAGTACTTTCGTACGGGGTACGATATGCACAACTCTACAACGATGCCCGTGCGGTTAGGTGTAGGTCTTACATAGCGTAATGCAACAATCCAACTAACCACGGAATAATCATGCCTTGACCATAAAGTACACATGCTTCTTTTGTAAAATCAATAAATAAATTGTAGTCTGCATGTATCTGTATGTCAATATTCGGGATTGGCCAATCGATTGTAAATATGAACGTGTCTTATTCTATTTAATTCAATAAGACGACTAGCCAGTCTCTTAGTTCCATCTAGGAACGCATGATCAATAATTAATCAAGATAACAATCAATGTTAATTAATGCCAAATTCGGGAAATAAACATTGGGAAATAAATAATGATTGGGAAATAAATAATCTCATGCGCTGTGGGAAATGATTGGAAAATAAATAATGATTGGGAAATAAATAATCTCATGCGCCTGAGGAATGATTGGGAAATAAATAATATCATGCGCTGTGGGAAAGGTTGGGAAATAAATAATATCATGCGCCTGAGAGAAAGGTTGGAAAATAAATAATATCATGCGTCTGAGGGAAATGATTGGGAAATAAATAATATCATGCGCCTGAGGAAAATGATTGAAAAATAAATAATATCATGCGCCTGAGGGAAATGATTGGGAAATAAATAATCTCATGCGCCTGGGGGAAAGGTTGGGAAATAAATAATATCATGCGCCTGAGGGAAATGATTTGGGAAATAAAGAATATCATGCGCTGTGGGAAAGGTTGGGAAATAAATAATATCATGCGCCTGAGGGAAAGGTTGGGAAATAAAGAATATCATGCGCTGTGGGAAAGGTTGGAAAATAAATAATATCATGCGCCTGAGGGAAAGGTTGGGAAATAAATAATATCATGCGCCTGAGGGAAAGGTTGGGAAATAAATAATATCATGCGCCTGAGGGAAAGGTTGGAAAATAAATAATATCATGAGGAAATGATTGAAAAATAAATAATCTCATGCGCCTGGGGAATGATTGGAAAATAAATAATATCATGCGCCTGAGGAAAATAATTTGGGAAATAAAGAATATCATGCGCTGTGGGAAAGGTTGGGAAATAAATAATATCATGCGCCTGAGGGAAATGATTGGGAAATAAATAATCTCATGCGCTGGGGAATGATTGGAAAATAAATAATATCATGCGCCTGAGGGAAATGATTGGCTGTGGGAAATGAGATTTCATGCGCTGTGGGAAAGGTTGGGAAATAAGTAATCTCATGCGCCTGGGGGAAATAATTGGGAAATAAATAATATCATGCGCCTGAGGGAAAGGTTGGGAAATAAGTAATCTCATGCGCCTGGGGAATGATTGGGAAATAAACAATCTCATGCGCCTGAGGAATGAAGATTCATGGGGCTGTGACTGTTCTTCTTCTCCAAATTTCTGAGAACAGAACCAAGGAAGAGAACCATGGAAGCCATTGCTTCCAAGCTCCATAAATTCTCCATTCTAAGCCCAAATCTGAACTTCCATAGGTCAAAATGGGGTAGAACAAAATTCTCTACAACATGGAACTATCAAAACTTGGAGATAATAAAGTTTACTAGATCAAACCTAAGAAATCCGAAAATGCAACAAACTTAGATCTACAATAAAGAAGCCATAGAAATCGAAAATGTCAAGTACTAAAGAGACTTAGAATCAAATAAGAAAGATGATGGAACAAATAAAAATAGGGATCCATCAAGAAGCAAGTTGGCACTTGCCTATCTCTTCTAGGTTGGTGGGAGAGTTATGAGGAAGAAGAAGAGAAATGAGAAGAAGTAATGAAGAGAAAGAAAGAGTTTGGGGCTTTAAATGGGGTGGTGGTAGGTGGGGGATTTATTTCGGTTCATGATGAACCAACAAAAACCGAAAATAAACCAATTTAGGCCGAACCCAAAAGCAAAGTAAAAGCAGAGTATAAAAGCAGAAAGTAAAGTGCAGAAATAAAATTACAGGAAATTAATTAACAGAAAATTAAAGGAATTTAAATACAGAACAATACATGATAAACATTAAATGAATACATTCCAGTAGTACATGTATTTAGAATACGTATTCTGGGAACGGGAAGTGACAATACCCGTGCGGCTAGGTTGTAGGTCTTACATAGCGTAATGCAACAATCAAATCTAACCACGGAGTAATCATGCCTTGACCATAAAGTACACATGCTGCTTTATAGAAAAATAAATAAATTGAAGCCTGCACATGCCTGTATGTCAATATTCGGGATCGGCTAATCGATTACAATAGTTCATTACATGAACGTGTCTCATTCATTTAATTCAATAAGACGACTAGCCAGTCTCTTAGTTCCAACTAGGAACGCATGATCAATTTTAGTCAAGATAACCATTATTATCAATGGTGACAAGGCATGAAAGTCAATTAGTATTAAATGGGGTCGAGTCTATAACTCTCAAGGTTAAGTTCCAGTCTCACTGGATATCCATAAACCAATCAAGACACAGGGCACGTTCTACACAACCATAGGTATCAAAAATATTAACATGCTAAGATTATCGAGTTCATAAAAAGGGCGTAAGGATATAATAGGAGAATTATCATGCTACCATTAAATGAATAAATTATAGAACAAATATAAACACCAAGGTCAGGAAGTCACGCCAACAAGTCTATGCTAAGGCCAACAAGTCACGCCAACAAGTCTATGCTAAGGCCAACAAGTCACGCCAACAAGTCTATGCTAAGGCCAACAAGTCACGCCAAGTCTAGTGTGAAGGAGTGAGCGTATAAACAACGTGAGCGTGAAAAATGGTTCACGCTGGCACGCACAGCGTGAGCGTGAAGGGTAATTCACGCACGCACAGCGTGAACGTGAAAACGTGATAAGAAATTCACGCACGCACAGAGTGAGTGTGACAAGAAATTCATGCACGCACAGCGTGAGCGTGATAAGAAATTCACGCACGCACAGCGTGAGCGTGATAAGAAATTCACGCACGCACAGAGTGAGCGTGATAAGAAATTCACGCACGCACAGCGTGAGCGTGATAAGAAATTCACTCACGCACGCACGCAAAGACGTGAGCGTAACTCAAATGTCACGCACGCACGTAAAGACGTGAGCGTGACTAAAAATTCACGCTAACACGTAAAGACGTGTGCGTGACTAAAATTCACGCTGGCACGTAAGAACGTGAGCGTGACTCAAAATTCACGCTAACACGTAAAGACGTGTGCATGACTAAAAATTCACGCTAGCACGTAAGAACGTGAGCGTGACTAAATCTCCCGAACTCCAATCTTAGGGAGCCTTCGTTCCAAGCCAGAAATGAGGTTCCCATGGTTCAGAATAGTGTGGAATGAGAAGCTCTGCCACATGAAACTATCTATTCCGAAAGCACGCCAGGTTGGGAGATCAAAACCCATGGACAACCGAAAACACAACAACCTAGATCTGGAAGAAACGAGCCAAAGAAATCAAAAATGCTAAGTAGTAAACTCTCTTAGAATCACAAGAGGAAGACAAATGAACCATAAAAATGGGTGAAGGAGAAGCAAGATGTACTTGCCTTCTCCTGGTAGGTGGAGAGAGTGAAGAGGAAGAAGAAGAAGTAATGATGAAGGGAAGTTATGAGGAGAGAGAAGGAGATAGGGGCTTTAAATGGAAGGGGTGGTGGTAGGTGGGTTTATTGGGTCGGGTTCATTCGGATCCATCCAAGGCCAACCCGAAAGCAAAGCAGAGAGGTTAAAAGCAGAAAATAAAATACAGGAAATAAAATTGCAGGAAATAAAATGCAGATAATTAATTAACATGAAATTAAAGGAATTTAAATACAGGATAATACATGATAAATATTAAATAAATATATATGAGTTGTACATGTATAAAAATACGCATTCTGGGAACGGAGAGTGACAGGACGATGTCCTCATGTTACAGTGGCATGACACCACGAAGAGGTACCAGGTAGGGTAAAGCCTCGGCTTTGTGAGCCATGTCATAGCGGCGTAACACCGCACAGAAGCGCAAGGCTTCATGCTGGGTAGTTTGGCACTACAAAGAGGCCTGTGACCTCATGCTACAGTAGTATGACACTACGATGAGGTACCCAGGTGGGGTAAAGCCTCGACTTTAAGCCATGTCATAGCGGCGTAGCACCGCAAAGAAGCGCAATGCTTCATGCCATGACTCTTTATAAAGAACTCACCTATAGTGTATGGACAGAGATATCAGGCCGTCTCTTGAGGGTAAACTTGTAGACGCCCAAAAATTATACACTGAAACCAGGCTGGCACAAGGCCTTCAATGTGCAGCCAGAAGCACAGTTGATGTCATTATGTGAGTAGGAAGAATTGCAGTTATGGTGCAGAATTCAAGGCTTAGTCTATTCTTGTATCATGCTATTATTTAACCTATGCGGGAAGATTCAAGTCGTAGCGACATCTCTCCTAATGCATGATGGGCAGTCACTGTGGGGAACGCTCAACCCATATATTGAGATATGTGAGGAATTATTGGTGTTTTTGCCTTTGGACTAGAAAAGATAGTCCCACATCGGCTACACCAAATGGTGAGTATCACAATATAATGCATTGCTTGTGTTGAGGTGTGCACATGAGGTGTAGTGGGGCACAAGTTTGTGCCATGTGGAAGTATTTTCCTAGAAGGAAAAAGGATTAAATCCAACAAGGATGCAAGTTAATTTTTGTTGTGCGGACTCGGACTCGGACACGGACTCCAGGATGTCTCGTGCATGCACGGGAGTGTTCGGGGGGTAGGCGTGGACTGGCACACTTCTATGCTGATTGTGGGATGATCTAAAATATCAAACTCTATTTTTGAGTATTGGTATTTTAGTCCCACATCGGATAGGAGAAGAAGTGAAGTCTCAACTCCACTCTATAAATAGAGCCCCTTGGCCTCCTTTGAAAGATGCACCAAGAAGAGAGTTGAGGGAGTCTGTTAAGTCCAGGAAGCCCGTTCAAGTCTCAAATATTGACTTACGAGCGTTCCAGAAGTTCTTCGTGAACTTGCTGGTTCCTGGAAGCTGTTCGTGCTCGTATGGGACGAATAAAGCTTTGAGCAACGGTGGTTCATTCACCCCAGCATTTCATTCTCGCCTGTCATCGCTGCTGTTGCCTTTTACAGTAACTTCTTTTTAGAAGCTCTACTGCCGATAGTCGCTTGCACAAAAGTCACTTTAGATTTTTTGTGTATTACGTAGAATCTTTTTATATCCTCGTAATTCAGAATCCTCCAGGATCTCTGTTGCACATCTTCTTTAAGGTGTTGCATTTGAAACGTTGTCTTTACAATTGTTTCAGTTTCAGAATTTTCCATCGAAAATTGTGCCTCGGCACTAACATCCGCTACCACTTAGGCCATCTCCAATGGGAATTTCTAAAATTGAGTTTATATCATAATTGTCATTGTACTTTAAGAAATTTTCTATCATAGTTCGTAATCAGTAATTAAAAAAAAAGAAATCCCCAATGGTTCTTCATTTTTATCCTATGTGACGAAAAATTAAAAAAATAAATTTAATGGCATGAGACCCAATATTAATTGGTACGAGAGATGAATAATTTTTACATATAGAAATACTCATAGAAGCTCTTCATCCTACATTACTGTCACATAGGATAAATTTTTAAATACAAATTATGGTTGGGAGATTTTTTTTCAAAAATATTTTTTATCATATAGATAGAAATCCCCATTGGAGAATGCTCCTAGAAAAAAACAGTTGGAAGTTTTTTTTCCTTAGGGCCTACTTGGTAACAATGTTTTCACTGACTTTGGGGTATTTTTGTACCGATCGTTTATGAAAACATCTGTTTGTTATTTTTTTTGAGACACTGATTTTGTTCGGCTAAAAAACACCCCAAATCACTATTCCATATATATCCTCACAAAAAAAAATGTAATTATAACTATTATCATCTCCCATTGGCATTTGTGGCCTAATGGTAACAACTTTTCCTTTGATATTTGCTAAGCCGGAGAAAAGGACATAAAAAAAAAACTATTAACATCTTTTCCTATTAATTTTATTGCAAACAGCCCTTAAAGATCGGTTCAGATTACCAAGAAATTATAAACGGGCCTGTAAATTTTGTCGGCCCAGCCCATACCAGCAGCTAGGAATGCTCCCTTTCAGATCCGGTCCACTTTCTTTCCATTCCCCTCAAATTTCTAGGGTTTTCTTCTCTCCATTCTCGATCCGATCTCGATCTCCGAAAATTTCTAGGGTTTCGAAGGAGAGGATGTACGGATTCGAAGCCATGACGTTCAACATCCATGGCGGGTACCTGGAGGCCATCGTCCGCGGCCACCGGGCGGGACTCCTCACCGCCGCCGACTACAACAACCTCTGCCAGTGCGAAACCCTAGATGACATCAAGATGCACCTCTCCGCCACCGAGTACGGACCCTACCTACAGAACGGTGAGCTCACTCTCACTCCTCGGTGATCCGATCTCGATATGCTTCAATTATTTTATTTTTTCGTACTTCTTTTTGCTACATCAGTCCAAGAACCGGTGATTTGACAATCATGCATGTGAATATTCGTAAAAGCATGTTTTGATTTTTTGTTGACTAAATATGAGTCGATACAAATAAGTAGGGTTTGAGTAACGATTTCTTGTAAGAACGGGATCTTGGATTCTTGGAAGTGTTTCCAAGCGCCGAGATTAATCTCACCTTCGGTGATCCGATTTCAAGACGTGAGAATCTTGGAAGTGTTTCCAAGAGCCGTGATCCGAGACGTGTGATCCGATTTCAAGACGTGAGATGCTATAAGAAAGAAAGGGTTTTTAGTGACGACACGAGTTTCCAAGCACCGAGCTTAATTTCACCCCTCTGTCCTGTGATCATATCCCAGTTTGTTTTTTTTCCCTTCTATTTTTTGCTACATTCCTTGGATATTCTGAGAATCGGTGCGGAGATGCCTATTGTCGCTGGTGGATTTTCGTTGAATTGTATATGAATTCTGCGTGTAAATTTTATTAAAGAATGTGAACTGATAGTAGAATTGTATATGAATTCTGCATTGCGGTAATTGACACTGCTTACAACAAACCAAACACAATCTTGTTATATTATCTGTAAGTGAGATTAGTGCTACTCGGTAGGGAATTAAGTTCATACCCTCTTCTCTTGCCTCCTTTTCAGTAATATCGTTATCATATTTTGTTGTTGGTTATATTGTCTGGTTAGGCATTTGTGCTGAGAAAATGACTGTTTGCAGAACCTTCTCCATTACACACGACAACAATCGTAGAGAAATGCACTCTCAAGTTGGTTGATGAGTATAAGCATATGTTGTGCCAAGCCACGGAACCACTGTCAACCTTCTTGGAGTATATAACGTAGGTATTTCTGGACATCTTCATTATAAAAATTTGGATGCTCATTTTTCCTTATGTCTTTAAAGTTCGAACTTATGGATTAACTAAGGCCAGATGCTGACCGATATCAGTCATTTGTTCCATTCAGCTATGGTCACATGATTGACAATGTTGTGCTTATTGTCACTGGCACCTTGCATGAGAGAGATGTGCAAGAACTATTGGAGAAATGCCATCCTTTGGGTATGTTTGACAGGTATATCCTTACACTTACCAATGCTTTCTTCCCGCCGAATATTTGTGAGTATTCGCCTTTTCTTTTACAGTATTGCAACTCTTGCGGTTGCCCAAAACATGCGAGAGCTTTACAGATTGGTTCTTGTAGATACGCCATTAGCTCCATACTTCTCAGAGTGCATAACGTCAGAGGTATTTTGTGTATATTAACTCGTACATGCCAAGCAACCAGTGATTCCTGCAACTTAATTGTCTTATTTAATGCTTCTGCTTTGCACAATGATGTATACATACTATGATTTTTCCCCCCTATTTTAAGTTTTTTTTATATTTGATTGTCCATGAATCTTTCTTTCTTTTAATTGTTTGTTATATTTGATATCATCATGTCAAAATCTCTCTCTCTATGATTGGAGGAATTCCAGCTATGTATGCGTCTCACAGTCCCTTATTTCGTGTGTGGGGGAGAACATGAGAAATGAGAGTGCTTTTACGTTTTGAGAGATTGACGTTGCTTTATTTACGAGGGGTCTTGTATTCTCATGATTGTCTCTTATCTATACTTCTCTGGCAGGACTTAGATGACATGAATATTGAAATTATGAGGAACACTCTTTACAAGGCATACCTTGAGGATTTCTATAAGTTCTGTCAGGTAGAAAATAATTCATAACTTTACTTATTGAGCTCTCTCCATTCTCACATGAACTTAATGCCTACTGATATTGGGTCTTTTAATGCATTGGAAATAGAAATTGGGTGGAGCTACTGCTGAAATAATGTCTGATCTCCTAGCCTTCGAAGCTGATAGAAGAGCAGTCAATATTACTATCAACAGGTTGGTGTATATATATGCATGTCTCTGTTTTCATTTTCTGTTTAGACCAATCCTTCTGTGCCTTGCAATTAAGCTACACCAAACATACATAACTTTTTTCTGTTCCTTTAATTTTTACTACAGTATTGGCACTGAGCTGACTAGAGATGATCGGCGGAAGCTTTATTCCAGCTTTGGATTGTTGTAAGCTTATCCTGTTAATATCCTTTTACTATCCGGTCTTTCTGATATAATTTATTTCCCAGTTGTCTAATGAGTGACAATTTTGTTCCTCTTAGATATCCATACGGTCACGAAGAACTCGCAGTATGTGAGGATGTTGACCAGGTGAGACATGGCATGATGTATCATACTTTCCACTTTACCGTTACTTCACTTATAATTTAGTCTATTCCATGGAGGTCATGGAAAACTGATGGTTGTGTCAAGTTCTATACTTTGAGAACTGTATACGCATATGATCTGGTGAAGGCTGTCAAGGCAGTCCTAGTCATTGTATTGCCACTACATCATGAGCAAAACTTCAAATGCCTTCCAATTTCTTCTTTGATTTTGTATTTTAATAATCAAAGAATTTGCTCAACTGTTTTAGGATATTCTTTGTATGAAGTACAATATAATCCTTGTGCGTCGAACACTAATTTGGGAACCTCAAGAATCTCACTTGTTAGTTTAAGTAGAGGATCATACCTCGGTTTGCTTTTTAAATGATATGGCCCGTAGCTACTTCCACTATAAATGCTGCTTCTACTGTAGGACAGATAATTTATGCCCAATGCCGAGCTTCCCGCCTTGAGTGACGAGGTACTGTGGTATTCCATGGGAGAAATTGATGTTGCGGCATACAATGCTTGTATAATGGGCAAGTAGTAAAAAATATCTCATTCATTGGCTGCTTTGATGTTGTTAACAGGAGTAAGATGGAGGGTTAGACCAACATTATATGTTCACGTACATGAATATGACAATGATGTGGATATGGACACAGGATTTTGGCGTGTCATAATCTATTTTAAGTGTCTATTGTGTCTGACACGATGCTACACGGATACGACAAACGATTTTGAAGTTTCCATGTTTTCTAGTCAACAATTGATGGTTATTAATTGAGTTTCCTACATTTTTTTGGGGGTGTGTGTGCAGATCTTCATTTTAAGTACCTACCTGGTTGAGTAACGGTAGTACATGGATGTTCAATGTAATAGGAGCCCATCATTTTTGACAACTATGACCTCTGCAAATTATTATGTATTAACGTCATTTGTATTGCAACTATGATTATTATGTACCGTGTGTAGCTTTCCTGCTGGGCCTGTCACACTGATGAGGAGGATTTTCACCTTTCATCTTCTTTATTTATGCCAACAATATGTCCAATCTTCTCTAGATATGATTAATATCTGTAAAGCTACCTTTTTTTTAGTTCCTACATAGAGCCTGCTGTTGTAGGTATTGTTTTACGAGTCTGGGGGAACATAGTTTGGCCTTATTTTTTTAGTTGATAACATAGTTTGGCCTTATTTTTCTATGATGTGGACTTGTAGTTGTCTAAAATCTGCCATTGTTAACAAATAAACTATGCCTAAGCTGAGCGTTCTCCCCCTTGAGAGATGGGGTAACGTATTCCATGTGGGAGGTTAATATTGTGGCGCGCAACAAAACGTGTGATGGGCAAATATTAACATGTCTTCTTTGGCCCTTTGCTGTCTTTGATTGCAGTTGGAGCAGGAAAGGCCTACATTTTATATGTATTCAGTTTTTTTTCCTATTCTTTTTCATATTTATTATTTTCTTTTTTGTTCTCTTTCCTTTTTTGCACATCTTCACTCTAAATTCCTGGCTGGCTATTGATAGTATAATGCCCAATGATAGGGTAGCCGATCATTTTCTTACAGCTGTTTCCTCCTAGGATAAGCTTGCATTTATATTCTACTTGCTATCTTATTCAACAATAAATTATAAGTGTTATCTGCACATACTTCTCTGAATCTGAGCATATCAATAAAACAGCCTTCATCTTTAGCTCCTACCTCAATAGAGTTTACCGTGGGTGACTGTTACAATGGATGAATATAATAACATAGAAACATGCAATGACCAATAGTTATTAGGTGATTACTGCTATGCTGTGTTTTGTGGATGTGCTCCCCATTTTAGATGTTTCTTATGTTAAAGATGATGCCCTAGGCCGAGCGCTCTCCCCTTTGAGATATGGGGTAGTGTGGTATTCCACGGGAGAGGTTAATATCGTGGCACACAATGCAAATTGTGTGATGGGCAAATATTAAGCATGTCTTCCTTGGCCGCTTTGCTGTCTTTGATTGTAGTTGGAGCGAAGGGAAGTCCGACATTTTATGTTACTAGTTCTGTTTTCTAATCTTCTAAGATTTCATCTTTTATCTTTTTTTCTCTTTTTTTTACCCCGCCTCTCTTTTTTCTTTGCATATTTTCATTCTCAGCTCCCAGTCAACTATTGATAGTTCATGATGTCCAGTGATATGGTAGCCCATGTTATGCCACTTTGCCTTGTAGGATTAAGCTTGTAGTGCATACCTTTTTTGCATTTTATGTTCTAGT